>CAAKHC010014596.1:17094-48172 GCA_901007825.1 Macroramphosus scolopax | reverse complement strand
ACATTGCTCGGTAAACAAAGATGCAGGCACAAAAAACAAAATTGTGCAATTGAATTGTACTGCTTTATACTGAGCCGTGTGTCATTTTTAATCCTGCTTTGTATCGTTGAGGGGATGGATAAGAAACCCTTTAGAAACCTCCAAGAATGCATATCAAGTTTTAATATTCACTGTCTGATTTCACTGCAGCTTCCCTGAACTGAGCTTCCTGTACATTTGTGCCAGAATACCTTAAATTAAAGATGTACTATTTACCAATCAATTTCATATCAATATGGTTTACCAATTTTAGGAAATGATAGCCGATCAATGCAGTCGATCGATGGTAATGACGCCTGTCAGAGAAGCAAAAAAAAAAAACAACGTGACCTCAAACTGCTGCTGCCGGACTGAAGAGTCAAACATGGCGTCAGGGGTATTGACGTTTTCATCACAGCACATCACAGGAAGACAACATGGTTGCAATTTGCAATACATGCTCAGGGGGGGAGGGTTCAAGGCAAGAAATCTTGAGGCAGGAGACCCTGCATCTTCATCCAAGGTGCCACTACATTGTAGACGTCTTCCTGCCGACCCTGTGTGATGTGTTGCCACACACATCCATTGATACAAATCAGAAAAGAAAACATAATTTGCTGGGAAAAAAAATCAATGTGTGTGAGTGTGCATGAGGGTGTGCCCCCCCTCTTTGTGAAGGGGGGGGGGGTATAATGAATTGGTTGACATTTTGATAGATACTGTTAATGATGGATTGACGTTACAGCCAACAAGGGAATGTGGAGAATTAAGGAAGGAGTGTAACAGAATGTGACAGGCGCAAATTGGCAGGGTTTGGCTCAAGGATCCGGATGCCATGTGTGTGTGTGTGTGTGTGTGTGTGTGTGTGTGTGTGTGTGTGTGTGTGTGTGTGTGTGTGTGTGTGTGTGTGTGTGTGTGTGTGTGTGTGTGTGTGTGTGTGTGTGTGTGTGTGTGTGTGTGTGTGTGTGTGTGTGTGTGTGCCCACTCACTTTGAAACACTCCCATACACACACACACACACAGCCATGGAAAAGTGGGTATTAACATGAGCGGACACTTTGATCTATTTCACGGCAAACACAAATCCGTGCGTATGTGTCGACGCTCACACATACAGTCAGGCTGTCCCAATCAGCACGTCGGCACAAAACAGAGTCATCTGAGCCTGCAAGTGTCCCAGCCTGGTTGTGGCAGCCAGGATAGTTGCTATTAGACAGAGTAACAAGGGGGTTTTAGGTCCCACCCCTCCTGCGGAGCAAGGACACAGCAGTCTCTGTTCCTGTGCATGTTTGGTCTGTAGACTCAAGGGTACCTGGCTCCAATAAGTGAGGATGCTCTGACTTCCTTTCATCAAATCAGACTCATATAAAAGTGTTCAATCATTAAATCTTGTACTCATGTGATGAAATTAAAAAGAAGTCTAATTGATAACATGTTAAAATTACACACCCAAATACTACATCATTAAGTAAAGCTTGACAAGAAACACATTAGACCCTCTTCATCATCTTTGTAACATGATTTCAGATCATTGTTGAGAAGAAAGAAGACACATTCATTTAAATAATCCTAAATCATCCATCTCACACCTGTATAGTCCTACATGGGACACTCTGCTGCTGGCTGTTAATCTAATAATGCCAGAGGTTAAAGGTCAAGGGGAAATTTAAGAAATGCATGTGCCTTGTTAACACTATGTAATCCACACAGCTTGGCAAGTATCAGCATATATTAGGCTAACATAAATCGGCTCTATGGAATATTTATATAGTTACATTTCCAATAGTATACCTGAACCCTATTTTTCAAAAGGAAATGGCCACAAGGAGAAATGTAAGGCAGCTAAAACATAAAAAAAAGCATAGGAGTGCTTCACCATGATTTTTAAAACACCAGTGGAGCACTTGTGTTGCTCATTTTGACACAAAGCAACTACTGTTTGGTACATAGCAACCATTGATGGAGGGGAGATTTTGAAATATTCAGTGAAAAGCTTCTATCCCCGTCTGCTGCCCCGTCTCAGTCTGTCAAAAATAATGGCTGCAGCTGCGGGCCATTTCCCCTGAGCTGAACGTGCTTATTGTGAAGCAGCGTGTCGAGAAGAACAAGAGTAAAAACTAGGTGAACAAATCTGCGCAGGAGGACGGCGGCGGTTTGAAATCACGCGAGTGGACGGGTGATATCGCCGTCATGATAGTAGCAGAGGGAGACACAGAAAAAGGTGAATGGAAACCTTTGGGTTGAAAAGATGTAGAGGAGGAATAGGGATGAAATGACAAGGGAGATTAGGTGAAGAGGGGGGTGAAATGCAACAGGATGAAAGGGACAGATGAGAGTCTGAGCTGACAGGACGCTCAGTGATGGCAGTTTATCAGCATCCAGTCCGCAGGGTCAGTTCAGCTCCTGGACTCCCTCCCTAATCTGTCTCCTTCTTTCACCTCTCATATATCCTGATCCAACTTCCTCTCTCTCTCCTATAGGATGACACATCTGACAGAGCCCGACGATGTTCAGGCGGTGTCGTCGTCTCCTCTTCTTTCATGCATACAGTGATAAAAAGTGAGCTCACGGCAATTAAGACGGAGAAATAACAATCTGCCGTGACAAAAAGCTGTCAATAACCTTGGCGATAGATTAAGCTCGCACATTATTGCTTTGGCGTTAACATATTTAACACGCCAACCTCCTTGTGTAAGACCAGTGGATTTACGCTGACACACCCCGGCTGATTAAGTGTGCTGTTTTCAGGATAAAATACGGCCTTGGTGAAAGGAAGAGGAGGAAGTCGGGGGAGGCCGGCCGCTCACTGCGTGTGTACGACACCTTAATTGCATCAATGATTATCCCTCCACGTTGCGCTTTCCCTGCTCATATTTATAGTTGTGTCCAATTTTCATTATGCCCTTCATTATAGAGCATAAATAACCTGCATAAATGTGCCACGCACCCAATAACATTGCCAAGAGGTATCCATCTTCTACCCAGAGTTGCGACATTACCTGGCTGAATTATGTCTATTAGTTGCTGCTGGCCCCTCCCACTCCATCAGGACAGCAGTCCTTAGATGACAGCATTAACTTTTAAGGCTTTATAGCATCTTCTTTACCCAACACACACCATTAATCCACTTAATGGCCACCATGACCTCCTTCATCGTGTTTCATAAAATAAAAATATGAATAAAGTCCATTACGGTCTCTATTGTGGAGAGTCGGAGTGATAAATCAGAGTGCAGCTATTAGAAGGATTGTCTCTGTGAGGAGTCAGGTTGGCCACACTAAATCATCTGCGCCGTGCGCTTTATTACACCTCCTGTTGTTTGCCTTTTTTTTTCTCAATGCTTTAAAGCTGGTATCTTTAACTTTCGACGCTCACTTCGCTAGTGCGACGGCTTCTGGACCGATGTTTACCCTCGTCTTTCGGTGTTTCCCGTCTCTGTCACTTTTGGGATTCTGCGCTTGCCTCAGATTGATGTTTCCACTTGTTTACAACCGGTGAGATGTGTTGAGACCTGCAGCAACTGCAAATGTTGGAACAACTCATCAGGCTTTTCTATTCACCTCATGTTGAACATTTTTACATGCAAAAGATCAAATATCTGATTTTCCTGCCGCTTGAAGACACTTTAAAGGTGCAAGAGTCACCACCCACTACAAAACCGATTTTGTTTTGCAAAATGGTCAATGGGGAAGTTGTGCAAAAGCCGCCGTGCTAAAAAACAAACTACAAGCTGCTCTAATCAATACATATTTTTAAAGACATGTACAAAGATGATGCTTGTGGTTTTCATCATCCTCTAACTCATTGTCAATTTAAAAAGAGACGACGGTTCCACTTCCTTAATCATTGGAAGACCTTAACCGACCCATGAAACACTGACCCTCATCCCCGCGGACTCATTAAAGATAACTGTATTTGCGATCAATACGATATGCATGTATATCGATTAAATATGAGACTCAATCAATAACATTCTGGACACATTGTTTTCTTCTGGAGTTAAAGGAACAAATAGCTAGTAAGTGAGCCGTATCAATTGTTCTGTTGAGAGCCGCACACGTGCAGTACGGATCAAGTAGCGACCGCACCGTTGGCATGGCGACCGCATCCTCTGATTTACCTTCCTGAAGGAACTCTGTAGCTGAAACCATTAAAACAAGTATTTTCTTAGCACCAGAAGAGAAAGTGCAAGAGTGATATTGCAGCTTTTGGACTCTTTTAGCTACATTTTGTTATATTTACAGACTACAAACACCAAGATGCAACATCTGCATTAAGAGGTATTCACATCCCAAGACAACTAACAACTAGCCCAGGGCAAAATCAAGAGAGTGAATATGATCTTGTGTGTATAGTGGAGATACTGTGTGGATAAGAGACTCAGAGTCCAGGTGCTGTTGAATTATGCAGCCGGCCGTACCTGCAAAGAATTAAGTTTTCTGACGTGGTCCAAGAAAAAGAAAAACAACACCTCTGATTCCTCCTCTCCTGATGTGGCTTCGCTTCCTTGAAATCGTTCTCCGTGGCGCCTCAGAAGGGAGTCCTCTGCTTTCACTTCAAAGAATGTTCTTAACACCCGGCAAAAATCTAAATCCATTAACGGCTAACAATCCCTGTCATTGAGCGTCACATATAGTTTGTTGTTGAGGCAACACATGGTAGCGTGACAGGACATGGTAATGATAAATGAAATTATGGTTAACAGAAATGCTATCACTGGCTGTGGTACAAAGGCCTTTCAGTAAATTCGCAATTTGAGGATCTAACATTGCCCTTGAATTGTTTAGGCACAACTGGGACGGGTGGAGAATTAATCTCAGATATTACCAAACAGTGGGATACACAGCTCCCTAGGCGCCGCAGACAAAATCTTTCATCCCTGGTAGAAAAAAAATTGAATGGGGATTTAAGGAGAACACAGATAATTCAATCTTTATCTGGGGCAAGCCACAATGAAATGTTAAGTTTCCACGGGATCCTCGTACCTCAGAGGAGGACGAGGGAATGAAAGGACAACACATCTGAGGCATCTGCCTCCTGCTCTCATGCATAAGAGTCAAACTTGCACAGACACACATAAAAGGTGCTCATCAACATCTCAAAGCTCCCCCTGATCAACATGCCAAATGCCGCCCGGGTTGAAGCAAACAAGGCGATGCACAGCCCGTCCTTGCGACTACACACCCATTATATATATCACACTGACGCCTGCTGCAGATAGCAGACAGTTAAAGATAGAGATAACTCTCCGCTGGCAGGTATAGATGCGTATACATGGCTTGGCATTCTGCCCCATAACCACCGGCAACACTCTCCTGCACATTTACGCCTGTATAATATATGAGAGAATGTTTGAGAGGACGAGATAGCAGAGGAAGGGATGAGGTGAACAACCCTGGCTTAGTGGATACACAATAACAGCCTATGGATGCGACTCCGGAGAAGCTCCACTGTAGCGTTTAAGTTGTCAACATGCATCTAATCCACTAGTTTGGAGGCCGTTACACCGAGTCAATATGCAATTTAAGGCAGGTTGGCAGAGAACATTGGATTGATTGATTCTGACCTTTTCCTTGACAGCACCTGCTGTACACATTCTACACAAAATAATGAAAAGTGCTGAAATCCCTCAATCTTTAGGTTTTTTTGCCTCTTTGCTTCTCCCAAATAAGAGCCTGTAGTTAATCCTACTCATATGTCTGGCTGTAGGTCTGCTTTATCTCTAAGAGGAGGAGGGGGCAGACTCGAGGGGGTGATACCGGCCGTATCGATCGGTGCAAACATGCACGGGCTCACACGTGCACACGCACACACACAGGAGCACACAAACGTAAACATTATGGTTAAAGGCAGGTGGCTGCGCACGGGCGCCGCCGTAATCCTCGAGATTCAACTCCATCTACCCTACATCGCGAATACAAGGTCAACAGCGAGAGGAATGAAAACTTTCTGTCATTATCAACATGTATAGACACACGTGCAGAAAATAACATGATGACACGCTTGTTTGGAAGAATTCTGCTGGTTTTAACCCGTTAATGACCAGCAACTGCCTCCTGTTTTACCCTCGTAGTGTTCCATCCTGCAGCAGCACGAGGGACCAGTGGCCCAGAGAAGCCACTCATGTCAGCTGGTGAGATTTTAAGTGTAAATCCACTGTTAAATTGAGTTTCACACTCTGCCTCATGTTAGG
Source organism: Macroramphosus scolopax (assembly GCA_901007825.1). Taxonomy (NCBI): domain Eukaryota; kingdom Metazoa; phylum Chordata; class Actinopteri; order Syngnathiformes; family Centriscidae; genus Macroramphosus; species Macroramphosus scolopax. Next base: position 41,961 of record CAAKHC010014596.1, on the reverse strand, counting down.
GAAGATAGCGTTTCCTTGTTTCTTCCTGTGGGGTCGGGTCCTGGAAATATATTGCCCCCTATTGGTTTTGCCTGAGGAATATGAAGCACTACAGATCGGCTACAAATTGTACCTTTAACGGTTTAAGGTGGGCGCAACCACAAAAGAGAAGGCTGTCAACTTCAACAAGACAATGACTATATCACATCACCTCAAGCACGAGTGAATCAACACCCGCTCCTACTGAGAAATGTAACAGATGTGGCACTTTTCAAGCTGATAAAACTTGTCATTGGTGCATTGAAGGGTTATAATACGTAGTCGGTGGGGGGGGGGGACACAAAGAGGCACAACATTCTTCTCCCTTCAGATGTGATGAGAGAAAAAAAAAAAAAGGCCCTCGTGAGAGAGAGCGAGCCACTCTCATATCAATCCGTCAGACTACAGAAGACACCTCACGCAAACTAGAAAAATGCCACTTTAAATGAAACTCTCTTGTCTCAGACGGAGCTCGACTTGAAAAGGCCGGTCACATGAGGGTTTAAATAGAAATCTATTTTCTGGCCTGAAAATCAAACCGGCCATCATTCTGCCCCGCCTCACCTCTCTCTCTGGGACTTGTCACATTTGGAACATGTAGTCATTTTCTCAGCTGTCAAACCCGGCTCTTACCAAGCTATTTTCCACAACCTATCCTGTCAACTTTCTTATCTGCTCAGATGTCTGTGCGTGTGTGTGTGTGTGTGTGTGTGTGTGTGTGCGTGTGTGTGCGGTAGCTCCAACTGTTTAGTACTTTTTTTTTTTTTTTTTTAAATGCCTTTGGAATTACAAGGAGATTTTATATCTTTAAGGTTCTACATTATTAATATGTATGTGTGTGTGTGTGTTTCAGCGTGTGTGTGTGTTCAGCAAGGGTCCTGACAGAAGTGGCAGAGCAAAGTAGGTCATGACAGAGGTTAGTACTGCATTAGCAACTGTCACGGGCAAGACAGGGGAGAGCCGACACCAGGGCAGCCCTCTGCCTCTCACTCACAGTCACACGCACACGCCGACAGACGTTTTCTGAAGCTCTGTGGCGTTTATGACACGGATCTGAGCCGGCGGGCCATGACACACACGGAGGGCAGTGTCTGGAACAGGCGGACGTGTCCGGTCTGTCTTTTGCTCGTACGCCCGCACACATGCGGGAGACGATGCTTACACAAGACAGGGCACTTGAACTGACGGAATCCAAAGTGTTTGCCCTTGCTCAAGATTTAAATTAAAGAAGTTCTCAACTTTTTTTTTCTTTTTTTTTTGCCACTTTTAGATTCTCTTTTTCAGGCCCTGGGATATTTCAATGGCGTTCATTCAGCATTCAAAGATTTGCTTCATCTGAGATGACTCTTCATGCAGCCTTTGTACCAGTATCCAGTTCTTAGAGTTGACTTACGGAAATCTGTCTCATTACTTCTGCCTTCTCATGGTTCAATCACCGACATGAAAACACAATGATCCAAGCTGTTTCTGTTGTCTGCTGTGTCAGGGAAGGATTTTTTTGATGTACCAGCTCTCTTCGGTTTCCATCGTCGGAATGTCGGGATAATTATGAGGGTAAAAAGACTCACTATCAGAGCAGATTAACAGCATCTCACTCGGCTGAACTCCTCACTCCCTTTTATCTCCTGAAATGCAGAAGAAAGTTACGCAAGTCCCACCTTAGGGACCAGACCGACTTTCCACCCAACTTCTGTCTGCCTCTGCATGTCTAGGGCGTCTGTGAGTCCTCTGCTCTTTGATGTGCGTGTTTGAAGCTGCCATGTGACCGGGGCGAGAAGGATGCGCCTGTTGTTCACAGCTCTTGCCGCTTTGCTGTGTTCCCTCAAGGAACAAGTTTCAAAGCGTGGTAAAGTTGGACCTTTCCTGGTTCTACATTTAACACCTCCTCAAAAATCGCAGTGCCAGAAAGCTGGTAGCTTTCGTCTCGCTCTTTTCTTTTATCCTCCCTTTAAAAGGCCCTTTTGACACACCTTCCCTCCGTCTATTGTATTTTATATTAACGTCTCATTTAAAGGAAATGAATACCCGCTTCAGATCACTTCCTCGGAGACGCACATGGACCCTGGTGATCTTGTTGCTTATTAAAAGAATATTTAATAACATCTACTCAAGAAAATGTTCTACATCTCTATAATTTGTCTCTGACAGATTCCACATGTAATGAGCTGAGTGATATATTGAGAGGCAAGTAAGAGATGTTAACAAAGTCTGTGAAGTGATTTATTCTGTCGTGCATTAACACCATTATGTTATGGAGGCTGTTGAACTCCGGCCGCTCACTGTCCTGCTAACATCAGCCAATATATTCCCTTTATAATTTCATGAAATCATGAGGCTTGGAACCATCTTTCAACCTGAGTGGTAAACAGACATCTGGAGATAATCTGGACTGAAAACAAACAGCACAAAAACTAAATCTTTGATTGATCAGAAGTGAAAACCAGCTAAATATATCTGCAGACGTGATGCAGACAGTCCGACACTGAAGGACGTTTCCTTCTGCGTGAACGTTTGCTGGGCTCCTTCTTGATATTTCATGTGGCAGTTTATATCTGCACGGTTTTAAATTGGATTACATATTTGTGGGTTTATTCAGCTTTCCTCCGTGCGAAACAACAGGAGTTTCACATCGATCCCTCAGCGCAGCACATCCACCCCTGCTGGCTTTTCTTTCAAGGACAATATGCAGTTAATTTTTTCTCCCAATGAAAATAAAGAGAGATGAGACACAACAACAGAGACGGATTCTAATCAAAAGGAGCTGCCAACTGTGTGCTTTTTATTTAGATATAATAAACCAAAAGGTGCCTTGCCCGTGACCCTTCAAACACAAAGGAGCACACAGTTATCCTGCAGATTGCATCTTCATACAGATCTTCACAAATTACATTTTAAAAATTAAACAGTTAAATATAATTCAAAGAGATCTTTCTCACACTTAAATGTATTTGACCTTGGTTACTTAATATGTTCAAGGTCAGCTTGCAGGTTGTGGATACATTTGACTTGAATATATATCAAAGACATTTATCCCTCATAAGATCTGTGACTAAAGGGATAAAGAAAGAAGTAATAATATACTTGGTTTATATTAAATATTTCCATTTTATACTGCGTATTTAATTCTATTATGTAATTTCTCATTCATGTTTTTTACTGGGAACTACAAAGTGTGTTCTCATTAGGTCTTAATCCTGCACAAAGCTCCATCTTAACGTGCCACTAGTGGTCACCAGCACGCCGGGAAGTCCTTAACCCTACACCGTGTGATCCGAACGTGACATATGGTGTTCGTCTGTGACCCGGCGACTCAGGTAAGTGCCAGTCAGGTAATCGCACAGCAGGGGTGGAATTGGTTATGACTCAGGGTGAGGAGACCTTAGCTTTTGGATCTGAGGTTGACACAGCACAGGTGGATGTGAGGAGTTATAAAGAGTTAAGGTAGCCAAGTAGAGATGTTCTCTGTACCTATATAGCCTTATAGGACTGGGTTCCTTATGCTGGTGGCGACCAGCTGCTCTGCTCCAGCCTTCAAACACAGGTAAGCAAGTCTCTCTGTATTCCCTGAAGATTTCACCTTTTCAAATGTATGTGTTTAATAATCAGGATGAAAGTAAAGAGTAGCACAGGCAGATCTATTATACAACCAATCTTCTCTGCCAAGGATCCTGGCAGTCAGCCAGAGGCAGATAGGAGTGGCAGGCCAGAGAGTGCACTCTGCCAATGTTGTAATGTCCAGCTCAGGTGCAATGTTGAAGACAATGTTCAAATTATTTATTTTCAATCCAATAACCTGCAGTACGCTACGAGACGTCCACAGCAGGTCGGTATAGTTTCTGAGTGACTGCTAAAGCTGTTTCAACCTTGAGGCTGAACTTAAAAAACCCACAATATCCATCACGGATTGGAATTAAACTAAAGACGCTGATAACAATTCTGCTCTCGTGGTCGGAGTATTCCAGGTGAGCACAACTGCCCTGATGGGCGAGTTGTACTAGGAAAAGGTAAAGCGGGAGTAATGAGAATTTGTGCAGAAGTTCCATTGAACAGCTGCTTGGACAGCTGATCCCCAGTCAGACATTACTCAGACAGGTTGCTTGGATTTGAAAGTAGACAACATAAAGTCTTATCTCTTCTGGTTTGTCCGGTAATTGACCGGCTTGTTTAGTTGCTCGATGTTGCGGAAGAACAGCCAGTAATCCCAAACAAGCTGACCCGGTCTGCACGTTTGGGATCAGGAGCTCTGACACTGTACGTATCTTGGGATCTACACCACTCGGTGATTCATGGACACACGATGCAGTTATGAATATGGTTCTGTGAGGACTGTATAAATGAAGTTATATGCTAAGCTTGTCTGGCGCTTGTTGCTACTCTGGCAGCTGCACTCTGGATCTGTTGAAGCCGTCTGATTGCTGTCTTAGACAGACCTGTGAGCGGTCCGTGGCAATAACCCAGTCGGTTTGAGATACAAGCATGTACAAGTTTCTCTTGATCATGCTTTGACATCAACTCTCTGATCCCGGTGATACTCGCAAGGTGGTTGAAGGCTGATTTTGTTATTGATTTAATGTGACTGCTGGAATATCGTTCGAGAGTAACACAGCGGTTTCTAGCTTCGTTTGTTTCTCTTCACCGACAGACACTTGAGGTGAGCATACTTTAAAGTATTTCTTCACTGACTCAAAAACTTTTGTCCTCATTTAATTTTAGGGGAATTTAAAAGAATCCAGCTACTAATTCCAAGGTAGTTTATTTAATTGTACTTGTTTGGTGACACAGTTGATTTGTCATTTAAATACATGTGATATGAAACATCAAATATTTAACACTAGCTAGCGGGAGCATGTGAACAAAGGTCTGAGACTGGACCCTCGCTGGACTTCACTCGTTGTTGGGAGATGCTCTGATGTGCAGCAGCCAATTAAAACCTGACTGGAAGCAAGTCGCGGCCGCGGTCGAGAGACGAAACCGCTGTTACAGTCCGTCTATCAAGATAGTGAGATCAAATGTATTAAATGCTGGAGACTGGAGACTTAATCAGAATCTATGCTGCGATTAATTCCATTCAGAACCTTGATGGAAGCTGAGCTTGCTGCCAGAAGGTTGCTGAATTGTTAAAATCAACTTGATGATTTCACTGACAAACAGCAGGTTTGCTGACCGAAGTTGTTCACTGCTGATGGATGAAGATTCGCTTTAAGTGGCAGATTTCGGGACTTTGGGGACGACCCCTGAAAGAGGTGGACTGCTAATTATCTGTTGCCAGGCAACTAATAAAACATTTTAAGGAAGTCTGAAGGCATCGGATCAAGGCACCTCGCAGAGGGTTTAAGATATTAAACAATTTCTTCAAGAGTTGAGAGGTTTAGGACATAAAAGCTGCTCATCTTTACCAGATTAGTTGTAGTTGATTGCTAAGGCGTTTTTATTTAACTTACACGGGGAAGCTTTGAGAGTTTTTAATCTTTCAATCGATTTTTTTTTCAGCTCTTAACAGTCGTTGTTGGAGACTTTCCTCGTGAGGATTATAATGAATTTGAAGTTTAGTGTTCCGCCTTTTACGCTTGGCTTTTTTTTTTATGCAAATGAAAAGATGTTTTTGGTGACATTGTTCAAAAGTGTTTTAAAACCAAGATCTGTTTAATCTCGTTCACAGATCTGCAGCATTGTGTTTTAATTTGCTTGGACAGATTAGCAAACTGACCTTCGTCTCCGTCCTTCATCTTTTTGACCGAGCAGAATAATCAGCCGACATCCTCAGGTCATTTCCCTCCTTTTATAAAGTGGTTTCATCGCTCTGACTGGCCCAAAGACGGACTAAGGTTGTTGGTGGAATACAATCTGCTCAAGATGCTCACTGATAAAAGGAAGATTTTGAGATAAACATGTAATTGGCAAGGTCACTAATGTTCAGTTCTGTCTTCACAAGAAGAGCTGTTACCACAGCTGTTGGAAAAGCAGATCATTGTCACACCAATTTCATCCTCTGTTGTTATTCTGAAGGATGTCATGTGCTCATCCACCAGTGATAAATCCGTCTTTGTGTACCCACATAATTGTCTCACTTTTGCTTCAAAAGTGATGCAATTTCCCGACATGTAGGCAGATTGATCGAATAGCTGCATTATTATTGATTTAAACAAAGATATGTGAAGGAGTTGTATGTACCAAATGGTAACGGCCTCTCCGCCTCATCTCCTCCTGCTCCAACCGATGGACACCGGGATAGCCAAGCGTTGTGGGCGCTGACCTCAGAAGAGCTTCTGCCCGGTTCTTCTCATGCATCCATGGTTCAGTTAATCAAAAACACATCAAAAAGGATTTGCCTGCCAAAGCCGAGCATCACTTTCTCTTCTAGCTTTAAAGCATCTGGCCTGCATGAGAATTGATAGGCGGATTCAGTTTGACCTTTTTAGATTATTCGAAACCTAAAATTCAAGACGTTTCAGCTGTTCTATAGCGTTTTAACTTGTCTTTGTTCTCTCCCCAACAGGCCTCCATTCTATGGCCAGGGTAGCATTGGCAGTGTCCCTGCTGTTCCTGCTGGTGCTCTTCTCTCCATGGGTAGCCTCTGCCCCTGCCCAGCACCTGTGTGGCTCCCACCTGGTTGACGCGCTGTACTTCGTATGTGGAGAACGAGGCTTTTTCTACACTCCAAAACGAACCCACAAACGGGATTTGGAACACCTGCTCGGTGAGGCCTCATCAACACTGGAAATGTTTGGAGTGGTGTAACATGCGTTCTAATTGTTCCCTTCATATTAGGAGTTCAGAAAGGAACAGCAAGACTGAGGCTGGATAACTGGCTCTGTTTAAAGTTCAGACTCTTTAATGAGAAAATCAATTTGGATGCTAGTTGAAGGGGGAAAAGGAGGAGTCTCTTATTGTTGCTTTCAACCTTGATGTGACATATTCAAAATCATAAATCTGCTGAAATATCCAAATTCATCTTTGTAACATTCACAGAACAAACACTGTAGATGTTGTATAGTTAACTTTAGAGGCCTACGCTAGGAGTCTGATGAAGCGCTACGATATCACCTTTTCAACTAGGAACTAACAAGATCAAATGGATTGAGGCGATCACATTACTTAGCCATTAAGTCTCCATTGAAAAAGCGTGAACAGTCTTACATGCTCTCGAGGTTTGCACGTGGTCATTGGATCTATCGCTTCGCAGGGTTCCTGTCTAAAAGGGCCAGACAAGAGCAGCAGCTGTTGAGAGCTTTCTCTGGCGGCGATGAGCCCAAGGTGAAGAGAGGCATTGTGGAGCAGTGCTGCCACAAACCATGCAGCATTTACCACCTGGAGGGCTACTGCGACTGACTTGCCGCTCCGCAACTTGCGCCAGTCATGAATTGTCTTGAAGTCATTTCAGTCCAAATGCTTGCTGGCTAGGTCTTTCCAACTGACGGAAATAAAGCTTCATGACCCATAACCCAAGGCTCTTCTCTGTTAAGATGTGACTTTGTGTTCTTTATATACACAATGTGGGAGGAACCTGGGTGGTATCAGTCTTTTGTTGTGTTCATCCTATGGATGCAATCCTAGAGTGCTCTCTACTGGCTGAAGACAGACATGGCCGCTGAGATTCAATTATTAAAAAGGCCTTGTACACATTTTTCAACCTAAAAAGGAATTAAATAAATATCTCAGGTAACAATGTGAAAGTGATAAAAGATGGGTTTTAATTTACAAAGAAAGAGATATATACAGAGCTATCCCATAACAAATAGTTCCTACCCTACATGCTGCTGCAGAAAGTTCCAAAGAACATATAACACTGAAAAGATGTCACACCCTATAGGGACCACTATGTTTTTGGTCCTGTCATGTGATACTAATTATTTTTAACAAACTCACTATACAAACAATGCTCCTAACATTTGGTTAACATTAAAATCTGCCCTCCAAACCCTCGATTGAACTTACAATTGAATACCTAAAGGCAATAAAATATTGACATGTACTACTACAGTTCATATTTTTAAAAATCTCCAATTACTGATTAAATGACAAAGTAATCAGTTCAGAAGCAGATTGATAAACATCCAATATATCGGATTAAGTACTCTCAAGAAGACCAAACCTTGGAAAGGAAATCCGTCAGCCAAGCGGATGTTAGTTACCGTCCAGTGGACGAGCTCCCTTACACATTAGGATTTCCTGATAAAAGAAAGGAAAACTTAGGCTTTGACAACTATCATTACATCTTTTTAAGTTGTTAAAAGTCTTTCCATTTACAAGTTCAGGGTGACTAAGTGATTGGTCAGTTTAGTGCTCACCTTCTTTCAGAGGCGTAGCCTCCGTCTGCCTGTTCTCTTTATTGTGTTGGAAAGCTTTGCTGGGATCAAACCTGCGCTGAGGAGTACCAGGGAGAGTGGACTTCAGCTGCTGCAGATCACTCTTCTGCCGGCTCACCTGCGAGCGGAGCTTAGACATCTCCTACACACATGCACAAAGAGATGCCATACAAGCATGTTAAGGGTCGACTGAACAAGGAAAGATTCAATTTAAAAATCAGGTTCTATAACTATAATCAACTACAACCACAAGCAGAGCGGTGGACAGCGATAGTGGAACCTCTTTCAGAGCACTTGATGAATAATAGAGACTCTGAGAGCCAATCAGAAACCGTACGACTTTACGAGGCGTTAACACTCAACATGAGACGTTCTACATGACAGATGACATCGCGGAGACTCATCATTGAGGTACAGACAATATTCTGTTCTGCCTGAGAGACACAAACAGGAACACTAAAGTGTTAAAGAGGCGGCTCCTGTTGGGAACAGAAGTGCTGTTATGCATCTTTCAGCCCCGCAGTGAACATGAGAGAGGAACATGCTGTTGAAGCAGCTGGAGCGCACTGTGAGGGCAGGATTCTCACATCTTTATATTCATACAATATAATCCTCTATCTTAGTGTGGATGGCCCTTTATACAAGAGACAAAACAGCAAGAGGTCTGAAGACTACCGCCTAGCTTACAGTGCTACACTCATGTTACCTGTTTCAGGCTGATGTTCTCGTTTTTCAGCTTCATCACGTGTTTGATCTTCTGCTTCTGGTTCTGGTGACCCAGCAGACGAGCGTAGGCGTCAGACAACTTGTTTAACTCCTCCTGGTTCGCTCCGTTTTCATTGAGCAGTGCATTCCGCTCTGCAGCGAAGGAGTTCAGCTGTTCCTGTAGGCACCAACAAATACGAACAATGAGATCATTACACCATTAGGTTTCATTTGGAGACCTGATTCCATCAATTGGTTGAGTATGATTCCTATTGAACATGATTAAACTGATATAAATTTGCTGATTTGTGGCGCTCTCATTAAAGATAGTAGAAACATTAAAAACTAAAATTCTAACTTGTGGGACATGACTCACCTGGAAGGGTTTGACTTTAGCAAAAAGCTCCTCATACTGATTCCTCCAATGTTCCGTCTCTGATCTTGGGGAGCTTAAAACAAAGTAAAGAGTAATGGGCAACATGTAAATAAATGAATTAATTCAAAACATAAAAATGTTCTTACCTCATCTCCTGAGCTTCAGTTATTTGTCTCTGGAGTTCGTGTCGCTGCTCCTCCATCTCCCACTGTAGTGTAACCTTCTCCTGTGTGTGAACCTCCACCAGCTGCTGCAGAGCTCGTCTGTCTCGACGTTGTTCTTCCAGCTCGCACTGCATAGCCTGCGACTTCTCCTCCATAAGGGCTAATTGGACCTGAAAGTTTGCCCCCACTTGCTCAACTTCATCCAGGCGGGACTGAAGCTGACTTCGGTGTTGATCTGCCATGTGCAGTTGATTTTCGAGGGCCAGTCTGGACTCGTCTACAAGTTCTACATTAGAGACGAGACTCTTCTTTACCTCGTCTAATCTTTCTATCTCAGTCTGAAGTCTGAGCATCTCTGACCTGACCTGCTGGTGTTCCTTCCTTTCAGCCTCCCATGCTCCCCTCTGCTCCTGAAAGGCTGTCTGCAATGTTATTTTCTCTTCCCTTTCTTGTAGGAGTTGTTCCATTATTTCCACTTTTTGATGACTGACCTCCTCTAGCTGTTTCTGGGCCTTCTCCTTCTCAGTTTGGAGCTGGGCTACACTCTGACCTTTCTGCTCCTCTATTTGCCCCAGTGCCTCTTCTTTTTCCTTTGTCTGAATCTGAAGCTCCTGTTGTAGCTGATCGACCAGCACGGAGTAGTTTGCCACGATGGCCTGCAGCTCCTCAACTTTATGTGCAAGACAAGTCTGCGCCTCCAGCAACATTCTGTCAAGTCAAGGAGAAAGGGAATATTAAAAGGTTGAAAAGTGGCAGGTATTTCAACAAAGACTAAGAGAGCGTTGGAAACATACCCTGCTTTTTCCTCACTGGCTCTCTGGAGCTCCTCCAATCCCTCTTTCACGCTCTTGATCTCCTCCTCTTTCTGTTGTACCACTTTTCCCATCTCCTCCTTCATCTGCTCAGTCACTCTCTCCGCCTCTACTTCCAGGTGTTTCTGTCTTTCCTCCGCTCCCCTCAGAGCCGCTTTGGTGCTGAAAGAAGAAACAGACATCTGTGAAGCTTACACGTTCACAAAATGCTAGCTACATCTGAACAAGATTCTAAAAATACAAGCTTGAGCACTCACCTTTCCAGCTCTGTGACAATGTCTGCCATTTTGCTCAGAGAGTTTGTGTGCGCCTCTTGGAGTTCTCGCACGGCGGCTGAATGCTCGTCTTTCAAAGTTGACACGTCGTTGCTTTGAATAAGTGACAAGCGCAGTTTTAATTATGTAAGGTAGATGTTTCGAAAACATAAATCACTGCAAAAAAGTTTTTTAAAGTGAATGAAAGGGGTTCTGATGTTTGTGGAAAGGAACCTACAATGGAAAATAATGACATTTGGGATAAAGAAGAAACAAACATTATTGATCCCACACTCGTGTTTAAACTCTTAATATCAGCAACAGTCAGTAGCAGTTTAAAGAAGTTTGAAAACAGCTACCCAGGCCCTGTTCAAACATAACAGCATCCACCCAACACCACCTTTATTATATGTCGTGTCTAGCCGAGTGTAAAAATGACACATTGACGCTGGGGAGGGTAAAGGACGTTCTGCTTCTACTTTAGCATGTTATTAATGGTCCTGAGTGAATGAAAAGAAAAATGAACTAGAAAGGCACTCGAGGGTCACAGTCCTGCATCAGGGCAAATAGTCAACCTTTCTATAATATCCAAACTGAAACCATCATTTCTGTCTGGATTATTCTCCCAAATAGAAATGTTGCCTGAAATTTTTCCAAAATGGTAGAATTGTCATTCTACGAATTGAATCTCTTCATAACTTTTTGTGTAATGCTAAGAAACATCTGTCTCTCAGTGTTTTTGACTCTTGGTTGCTCACCTGTCCAACATCGCCCTGGTATCACTCAGCTGTCTCTCAAGCTCGTCCTTTCCCTCCTGCAGCCTCTCGAGAGCCTGCTGACGGGACTCTGCCAACTCCTGCCTTCTCTGCTCCTGTTCCTCCATAACAGCCAGCTCTCCCAGCACCTCTTCCATCTCATCTTTCAGCTGTTTGAGCCGCTCCTCAGAGTCCCCTCTCTCCTGATCCAGCAGCACAGACAGAGAATCCACAAGCGCCTGTGATTGAAGGAGAGGAGCACTTCAGGTAAGACATTTGTCACTGCACTGCACCTTGTCAGACATAAAAATAGTGCAAGCCAGGTAACTTCAGAACCTTTTCTGTCGTCAGTTCTTCAGTTAGAGTCGCATGTTCTTGCTGGAGCTGAATCTGTCTCTTTTTCTCTTCTCTTTTTGTGTCGTTAAGCAAGTTGAGCTCAGTCTTTAAGTCCTCGACCCTCCTCAATCCCTCCTCCTGAGTTTTGCCTAAAAACAAGCAACACATACCCAATACATTAATAAAAAGCTTCGAATTACTTTTGTAATTTGAATGAATATAGATAAAGGATCTAGGTGAACATACTTCTCTCTTCCTCGGAGAACAGACACCTTTGTTCAAGATGGGCCACCCTCTCATCCAGCTCCCGTTCAGTCCGCCTGAGCACCTCCCGTAGTCTAGTAAGCTCTGCCTCCTGCTGATGAACTGTTGCTTGAGAGTCTTCAACTTCTTGGTTGGCGTTCTCCATTTGGGCCTTCAAGTCACTCACAGACTCATGAGAAGACTTTAGTACCAGCTCTTGAGTCTCCAATCTCATCTCCACTTCCAATAAAGCTTCCTTTGACGCTTGCAGCTCCTGCTGGTATTTCAGTGCTTCTTCTTCTTTTTGTCTCAGCTCAGCTTCAGTGGCTACTAGCGTGGAAGCGTGTTGCTCAAGCTCAGTCTCTAATTGCCTGCAGATATGTGAGAAATACGTGTCAGTTCCCATGTAGAGATCTGACATGCTGGAGAAAACTATGAGGCTCTTTATTACTTTACTTACTTTATTTTCTCCACCTGGGAACCTGCAACGTCTTGTGTCTGCTCTTTGAGCTTTAGGCGGAGATCCTACAACACATACATTGGTCAATCATTTGTTTCACAAAGTATAACTACGATTAAATAAAGGCATAAGGGGTCATGTCCACATTCAGAGCCAGCATCTTTTGAAATTGCTCCCAATAAGGAGAGAGCAAATGCACCCAACTTTTTTTTGTATGGCCACTCCGAGATCTTTTAGTTGAAAATTTGATCAACTTTGCCATGGTGCTGTTACCGTTCTGGCAGTCAATCATATATTGTTATATTATGCAGATGCTTGCAGGATGATCATCTCCCTCATTTATGTTGCAGGACCTGCGCTCCATCTTACAGCAGCTCTTGCACAAGGCGATGATATTTACTGTACTGGTGTCTCCTTCCTCTACGGCTGTCAGACTGAGCAGCAACAGCAAGAAATCACCATTATTAAGCTCATTTATACAAAGTACGAAGGCAAGCATCCTCCGGTTGGTGCTTTTGGTGCAAAACAATGTCAATAAGAATAACAAATAGGTAATAAAAAGGCCAAGGGGCGAAATGTCTTCATCATAGAATTTGTCAAGATGTTGTTGTCATAGAAACATGACACTTTTGTGCAGCGTTTGTATTCTGGAACTGGGAAGGAAGCATCTACAAAAAACTGAATGCGGACAAAGGCCCTCACATGATTTGCATTTTTAGGCTGAGCTCTACCTGAATCTGCTCATTAGCTGTGTCCAGGTATTCCTCCAGAACTTTGATCTCCTCCTTCAACTCGCGTATCACAGCTGGAAAATAACACAAAATTGCACATGGTAGTGTGAGCAAGCAAACCTACATACAGAGGGAACAGGTTCAAGTGGGCAACACTTGGGATATCTTTGTGTGCCAGACATAAGCTGAGAAATCTTGTCTAGCTTAGAGATGATGAAGTTATTGATTGATTGTACTAACCAAGTAATCTGGTGTTCTCATTCTCCAAATCTTCATTCTGGGTTTTCGTCACTTGATGGAGGTCATCTGTAAAAGGTTAAACTAACTGTTAAAACCTGATTGTTCAATCTAACAGTAGGGGAAAGAATAATCTGTTGCTGTTAAGTCTTACCCAGGTCCTTATTTCTGTCCTTTAGAGATTTGACAGTATCCCTGGCAGCCCGGAGATCTGTTTCTAGCACCTTCAGTTTGCCTTCAGTGTTTATCTGCAGAATGTTCAACTCCTGGACAGAAACGCACAAAAAACGTCTGAGCACATTTCACATGGAATGAAAATAAGCTCAGCAACATGGGTTTTGTTTAAATGAATCAAGGATTTTACAGGATATTGTTGTGGTGAGGGGAGTACCTTGTTTTTACTATCCAGAATGTTCCTGGCCTCCATCAGATCCATTGTGAGTGAATTGATCCTCTTTTTTGTTGTGTCAGCAGAAACCTGGAGGGAAACATGTTTATATACTCACTTGCACTGTGTGTGCATTACTGCTAAGATACAAAGTCTTCAGCTCGAAATACTTGTCATATAGATGTAACTTAGACAGATGTCTAAATGCACTCAAACTTAAGTATAATATAGCATCAAATCTAAGTATACCTTGTTCTTCAGAAACTCATTGACTTTCTTGAGCTCGGCTCGCTGTCTTTCAAGGGTGATAACATTGGCAGAGAAGCCCGTCTTCTCCCTGATGGCAGCCAGCAGCTTGGCCTCCACTTTCTTGAGGTCCTCCTCCATGCACAGCAAGCGTCGGTCCTGCTCTCCTCGCTGCTGAATCAGGGATCTGATCTATAAGGAAACAAAGTGATAGTCATGACTTCCACACTCAACATCTGAGAGTATGTTTAGGCATGTATGTAAATGTAGGTTTATGTAGGTTTAAAAAGCCTGTTTATTACTTAATGGCACAAATAATTTTTTCTTGTTACACTACTACACAAATATTCCTACCTCTTTTTCCAAAAGTCTCTGCTGCTTCATTTCCAATGTCTTGACATTCTTCTCCTTCTTCGCACTTGACCCCTCAATCTGTGTTTTAATATAAACAGTGTTATGAAAGGAGTAGGTATAAGACAAGCTGATCGGTGACTGAGTGCCGTCACCACTACATGACCAGGTGGACTGGCAACTTACAAGACCGTCCACTGATACAGTCCTCCGGACAGGTGACATGAGCGGGTTTCGGGAGGGCGACGGTGGAGGCACTAAAGACACAGTTAACTGTTATCAGTTTATGAAGATAAGTATGCGAATAAAACAAGTAAAACGCAAAATTGTGTTTCGTTAGTCCGCTGTTATGTTTTGCTAATTAGATTTACCAACCTGCTTTAGCAGATCTGAATCGATCAGACTTGTCGAAGGACGCAGCTCCCTTCAGTTCCCCAGGTTTAATCTCGTAGAACACCGGTGGAGGGGCGAAACCTTCAGTTGAAAGCACAAAGTTAAGTCGCTTACCCCTTGGGCTACACACCAACAATAGAGCTAATTTTGTGCTGGTTAAACGATAAGTTAGCTTGTTTGTTTTTACAAACGTTGGGTCAAATTGGGTTCAACAGTAAGTATGACTTTATCTTAGGGATGATCTAATATTATGCTAACGTTACAATATTATGCTACAAAGTTAACTTTAGCTAGCTCAACACTGCATAAATCAGATTAGCATGGATGTATAATGTTCCAACACGCTAACTTACTACGTTTAAAACTGTACTTACCAACACTCTCGTTGAACCTTTTCAAAGGAGCTCTTGAAAAAGACATTTTTAGCCCACCGTGTGATTCAGATAAGTTTTCGATATTGCTGCTTTGCAGCTCCCGTTGACACACAGCAACACCAGAGACGTTTCGCCGCTGAAATTTCAAATTACGTCATACACACGTTTCCGTAAATTTGGCCAATGAGCATCTAGTCCCAGATGACGACATCGCTGTAAACGTCATCTCCTTCTAGTTCCACCGAATCTACGATTCGGAACAAAGACATTAATATATGTGTAAATGCATGTATTACTGTTATGTACAGTTATTATTTTACTACAATGATAACATGAATAGGCAAGGTACACACTGCAGGTTGCCTTTCCTGACAAGTGTTTCCAACGTATTACGCATCTTATGCTGTTATGCTCATATAAGTTGTTTATTTAATCAATATACATCAGTGAACAGTTGAAAAGGTTCATCACAATCTGATTTCAACTCACATAAAAACAAGTCATCAAGAGGAGATGAATTCCTTGGCTGTATAATATATATTATGTGTGTGTGTGTGTGTGTGTGTGTGCGTGTGTTTGTGTGTGTGTGTATATATGTGTGTTATGGTTGATAAAACACCTCGTTATTTCTTCTCAAGCCATTGAATACCCAAACAATCCATCAAAAGGATAATGAAGCCCATGGTGGGGATTGTGTCTACGACCCCAAAATGTCACTGGCACGGCAAAATAATTATGTTATGGATATATGAAGGAACAATGCCCAACAAGTCACAGTATATTTTAAAATTCAGAAGATAAAACAAGCACAATTCATTTAATTTTTTTCAGTTAAACATTTTTATTTCATGGAAATACAACATAATTTCAAATCCTTTGCAGGACCATTGTTGTACATTTTATAATCTTTTCTCCATTTTTTTTGTACTTCAAAACATGGTCACTTGTACAACAATATCATAAACAAAGCCTCATGTCACAAATGGAGCCATTGATGACAATAAATTACACTTTCCATGCTAAGGTTTTGAGATGATACATTGGTACCTTCATTTTTACTAGATTTACCTTTAACTGAACAATAGGTCAGAGTTGAATAAATATGATAAAAAGACACGAGAATTACAAAAGAAACTTTGTTCATTGAAACCGGAGGAGGAAAAGATCACAGGGCTGTTTGGGGAGGGTCACCGCTTCATAATTCCCGTATGAAAAAAAAATAGGGACTCAGTTTGTATAGTTTGATAACGCTGCTAAATCTAAAGCAAAAGTCCAACAATAGTAAATACTGACTATATTCAGGAAACTCTCCTTTAACTATAATCGTCATTTGAACCATGATTTTCTTTCCTCTATGCGCAGAGTATTTCACAGGTCTACAGGACCACCATCATCCACTCACACTCAAAACAAGTTAATCTAGTACAGCTCTGTCTTCATACAACCAAGAGGTATGTTCTAATCTGGTTTCTGTTGTTCTCTTTTCAACTCTGGAAGAAAAAAGCAAACACGTTTGCCCCGGATGAAGATGTATCTCTTTCAAAATCGCAAATAATATCACTGTATTCATGTACAGAATATAAAAATCTTTCCAACAGACAAAAGAGAGCGAAAAAGATTGATGAGGTTTCCAGTGAGTAGTAGAGGCAAGTATACCATGGATGTGTAAATCAAAATATTAATTATTAAAAAACAAGAACGATTAACACACACAACACTCACTTAGATCAACAGTGAAATTTACATTGGAACCGGTACCGAATAAAAATGTGTCAGGAAGCAAAGGAACCATATCGGTTGGGGGTCAAGATAATTAAAAGCAAATCAAAAACAGCCATGTTCCTTCATTCCTTTGAAAGCAAGCAGATGAGGAAGAAACGAAAAAAAGTAATGAAGGAGTCAAATGTATGCAGTCCAGATTATTACACAAATGAGTGAGGAGATTGTGTCATGAATGTGTCATGATGAACAGGCAATGTGGCACTTAAGAGCACCAATTTGCAACAATGTTACAACTCAGGTAAATGGTTGATTTGCCATTAAGGATTTTGTAGTTTATTTAATTTCTGGTTCAGGTTTTCTTTTGTTAACTCTCTTAATTGCAAATACACACTGGTGTTTAATACGTGAAGCCAAATCGAACTTCAGTTTGGTGGGATAGATGTACTCTTTTGGCATTTGTGTCAGTAATCCAATCCACAGGTGTGAAGGAATAAGAGAAGCATGCATAAGTCTGATTTGAGAGCCACACAGATGGTAAAATCAAAAGAAAAGGTGTTACTATACACTTCCAGCTCTGGTCTGGTCCTCTCCTCCACTTCAAGAATTCAAAGACAGTCACATTCTAGGTAGAGGAACAGCTTGTCTTTAGATTCTAGGAGCTAACGAGGAGCAATCAGGGTAAACTATGCCTGCAAAAGACCAGCAAGAGGCAGGAATTAGTATCACAGCTATAGGGAATGTGTTTTAGCACTATGTGTGGAAGGTCTTTTTCAACAGGTGGTAGCCAGGGATTGATGTATAGGAGGTTGGAAGCAGCGAACGTGCTCCACAGTGGAACTGTCCGTCTCCACTGCCTTCATGTACTTGTTGAGGATAGCAAAGATCTCGTTGTTGAGGATCTGGTACTTCCTGATGCGGTCCGCCATCTTCTTCAGAGGCTGTCATGGAAAGCAATGCAGAAACCGTGTATTTCAATAACGCGTTGGAAAAAAAAATAATAATATTGTATAAAAAGTATAATATTGAATCATTGTGACAACTGCATTTGTGTAAATAAATGTAGTGGAGATAGCACACCCACCACATTTTTGATGATCTCATCCTTGCCATCCTGTCTTTGGACTTTAAGCAGGTGGTAGCAGAAGTCAAAGAGGTCAAAACGACGCTGCTGTCCCAGCAGCACAATGATGGCACAGCCGGCCCAGTTCAACCCGTCCCCGAAACACTGCCTGGAAGGCAAAGCACGAACAGCACATAAGTTATGTTGCATAAGACATTTTGATTCAATACACATTCCCATCTAATATTTTTATGCAAATATACTCGAGAAGATGTGACAAGGTTACATTACTTGTGTACCAGTAACTCGTCTCCCCTGATCTGAGTGAACCCTCCTGTGCTTTTAATGAGCAGCTATGGGGTTTAGAGGATCGAGCGACAAGAAACAAGGGCCATTGTTTGGACTTAAACAATGGTGTGATCACTTGAGAGGCTGCATGAAATCGAAGTTGCATAACAAGAGAAAGATGCAGCTACTGTGACCTCTACTACGTCTACTGCTGCCATTAGTTTCTGCTGAATACACGGACTGTATATATCACGGCTGTATGAGTGGTTGATACTTGCACACAGACAAACACCACTTACTCTGCTGTGAACTCGTGCGTGCCCACAGGGATGCAGTAGACAAACTGCATGGCACTCCAGAGGCGATGGAACTCCATACATTCGTCCACATGCATCACACCATTTGTGGGCGGAGGCCCACGCCACACTCCGTCCTGCAGGAAACTGCGGATACGTGTGAGGATGACCTCAAACATGGAAAGGCCGCAGCACAGGCGCTCTTTGGTCAGCAAGTCTCCCTCACGGGCAATGGCAATTTGCTGTCAAAATGAAGGGGAAAAGCATTCAAATAGAAGATTAGACATTATATCTAACTGGAAAAGGCAATTTCTGAAGAAATTGCAATGTGAGATTTGAATGCAGATAGCTGACGTCATGCTGAAAATAAACTAAAGTCAACTGAAAAGCAGAATCATAAGTTAAAGGGTTGAATTTAAAATATGTTAAAGGAAACTGAAGGATTTATAAAGTTAAAATGGAAGCAGAGAGCATGAAGGTAACATTAAAAATCCTTAAACAGCTGAATATATTGATAGTTAAAGGGTTTGTGTACAGGATGTGGATGAAGAGGAAGGTTAATTAACATTATTGTTGAGTGTTTGCAGCATTCACATTCATTATCAACAGTTATACAAATGATTCCCCTTTAAAGTATTTCTTCATTAAATATTAGAATGTTTTTTATTTGGATGTTTTATTTCAACCCTTGTAGTCCTGAGTGCAGGAATATTCTACCTTGACAAATCTAATCAATTAAATTGAATAAAATGTCATTTTAATTAATATGGGTGTGAATGAGGGAGAACTTGACAGTTGGAGGGTCTGCAGCGGAATCTGAAAATCACTCAGCTCAGAGGGCTACATTTGATGAAAGAGGAAAGATGTGGCTCTGATTTTTCCGATTGTGATGTGTGTGGAGTTAAAATAGTGTCTGTAACTACGGTTTGTATTCGGAAATGTTTGAGAACCAGTTGAACGATGTGAAGGATTTGAAGATGAGTTTAAAAAGTAGACAATCGTGTGAACGGTTTAAAGTTCAATGCTGTTTCTAGCTGAAACTACGCAAAAGAAGAATTCCTCCATTGATTTTAATGTTAATACATAGTTGAAAAAAAGCAGAATATTACCAAAATGTACTCACATTAAACTGAAATGTTATTTATGTTACCAAGAGCTTGCTACTGTACGCAGCTGCCCTTTACAATGTTGTTGACTTTCCCTTCTAGGCTGCAATGCATTGTGGGATATTCATGCCAGCATAGTGTACGATGCTTGCATACTCTGATATCATGGAAATAGGTTTTGCGTGCTATTTCACACTAAGGATGTGGATAAAGTATTTTACAATACTAGATAGCATATCAGAATGTATTTCATTGATCTGTATGTTTGTTTTTCTTCTTGGCTGCTTTGAACTGCACTTGTTGATGAAATGTACGTGAATCACAAGACAGTGGGTTAAGACTGAGCATGTTAGACGCACCTGTGGGGTTCCCAACCTCTCAATTAGAGGCACAAGGTGGAGAGGGGCGTACTTCGCTTCCAGCCTCTTCATCCTCACCTCCAGACGCTCTCCCTCTGAAGAGCACAGAAACATAGTTGAACAAATGCAAGAAATTGAACATACTGTCCAGAAGTAACACATTTCAGTGAGCTGTACTTGTTCAAATTCTCATCAGTCAGTATTACAGTTTTATCCATGTGCTTTGGTTATACTGTTTCTAACCCTCATATGTACCTTTGATGTAGACTCGGGGCAGAATGTTCTGGAAGGGGGCGGCATGAAGCAGGTCACACACTTCCTCCTGCGACTAATATTCAAGAACACAGGACTGGGTCATTGTAGTCTGGCAGACATCACCCACTTTGCTTCTTTGGACATGGTTACAGAGCATGCAGGGAGCTATGAGGTGATGTTACTTTAAGAACACAAGTCCAGAGTACAGTTCCAGAGTTGCTTTACAACTAAGAACTATAACCCTTATTATATATTATAAATGTCTGTCATGCATTTGCTTGATACTGTAGAGGAAGGCTGATAAATTCTTCAACGCTCTCTAGGTTGGATGACAAACATGGCTGAGTGAGTGTGTATGTGTATGTTTATCAAGCCATAATTACAATACGGTTGTAATTTGTCACACTGTACAACATCTAATCTGGTTTAGAAGTAAGACGTCAAATTTACTATTAGGTAATAATCCTTCATGTTTCTGGTTAATAAGTGAAGTGTGTTAGTGATATTTTAGCTCTTTGTTAGTGATGTAATGGCTGTAATGGTGATGGTTAGTGACGTCAACAACAACAACTCAATCTAAATGCAGGGGAGCAGCATCTTGAAACCTCAACTACAGGATGGTGAATAAGAGAAGAGGAGCCATGCGGTAATAAAAAGCAAGACACACACCCGGAACCAACGTATGAACAAGCATCCTATAGACACACAGGTCAGTGCAGTCAGAGAGAAACGGTAAGATGAGTGACAGCTGAGTGGTGTTATGCAGACAGGCATTACATACACCCAGAATCAGAAGACAGTATGCAGGCATAAGTGCAGAGTTAAACCCGAGCCTGCACTGAACATTTACAGACATGTACTGCCACCTCTTCCATGGAAGACAACGTCATGTGGAATCTTATACAGAAGCCAATTTCTTTTTTATAAACAAATTTCTTTGATATGTAATTTGCAAGATTTTGTTTAAAATGACACAAATGCTTCCATGGCTGATGGATGGTGGAACTGTGTGTGCCGTACTAACAAGGCGAAGGAGAGAAACACAGCAAACCCAAAAAACGAAAAGAGAGAAAGAATAAAAGACAAATTGTTTGGATGCTACTTTGAAACAAGACCTAAATCCTTACCACCTTTGGTAGATGCCAGCGTGTAATGAAAAATAGAGTTGTATTTCAGAAAACACAGCAAAGATCAGACACACTGGGGCACTCGGACTGGGGGCCGGACGGTTTCTGTCCCTGATAGGAGAACAGACGTCTTTAAATTGGACAGAAACCGTCCGGTCTCCAGGTTACTGGTCACCCACACAAAAACATGACAATGAAGCCGTCCCTTTCAGCAGGCTTGCTCAGGGACCACACAGGGAACAAAGGGAGGGATAATAAAGTCAGACAACTATTGTCACTAGAAGGTACAGACATAATCCCAAGCTGACAAAACAACAAAGCTAGAAGGGAAAAATAATACACAAGGATATTAATATAACACGATCAGAGGAAATGTCTTACCAGAGCTTGCTCAATGAGCAGACAGAAGAGGATGGCGTTCCCCACCTCCCTTAAGCTCTGAAAGACATCTGTCTTCAGCTCAGCATACTCAATAATATCCTTGAGCTGGTGGTGGAAGAACTCCAGGATACCTGGGGCGAGAGAAATGGCAAAATACAGCCATCAATCCCACTTTACTCCACATTTGTTTCTTTTATTCTCATACAAAATCGATCACAAAGTCACGATCACAAAGCCAAGCAGGAAGGAAGCACCAGTTTATACCCCATTATATCAATGATAGTCTGACGCTACCTGGACGAATCAACGTGATACCAGCGGGTGTGTGCGGCTGGCTTGACCCTCATTTGGTCTGAGCGTCGAGACTTCACCTCAGATGGCAGCGGGATCATTAACCGCTTATCACAGGCAACGTGCCAAGTACAGAACTCAGAGTACAGAACATTAGTAATCTATGGATTACTAAAGCCTTCTCATAGGGATATCCCATCTGACCTCCTAGCCTTTAATCTGCACGCAAAGCTGAGGCCAAATGCGAGGAGGCAGGTCAGCAAATCCTCAAAGTGGTAAAGCAAGTGAGAAAGAAACGTGAGGTACGCTTTCTAGGATGTTTTTATACATAGACACACAACCCAGACTTGGTTTCCAATGCAGCAGAAGTGCTGCTTTCCCCATTCAGTTCTGAACTGAATCATAACACCCGTCCTCAATGTTTTACAAAACTGTCTTTTCTATTTTTGTTGATGTAGTGTTTTATATGTTGTCAGCATTTTCTTCTGCTGCTGTGCGATGCAAACATTTCTGCTGCTGCTGCTGCTCCGAGTAAAAATCTAAAGCATACTGCAGTTATGTATAAAGTGCAAACCTGCATGCACCCAGACAGGAAGTCAGTGCATGAAACTACATACGAGGACGAGTGTGTTTTTATCAAAGTAGGAGTGAATGTGACAAGAATATATAACATTTTCATTTATTGTCCCTTCCATTTGTCTGACTCAGGTATGGCTCAGTACAGGAGGGACATTTCTGAAAGTCTTCCTGTGTGTATTAGTCTAACAGTATGTATAAATGTATAACTCATAGAATGTATAAAACAATAATTGGGATATATTACAATAATTAAAAATACAGTCCCAACATTTGAAGGGACATTGTAAATTGCTATTTCAGCAAAATACATATTACAATACAATTTTTAGAAATATAGTTATTGATAAGTTTTGTTAAGTACTAATGCTAAATGCTAAATGCTAGCGTGAAAGAAAGCCTCCTGAAAATAGAGAAATGTCATTTAAATGTATTTCAGTAAGTGAGTACTGACACCCTGCAGTGTCAGTACTCTACTACACTCTGATATAATACAAAAAAGGAATGTATTAATGTAGATTTATTGAAGGATTACAGATTTCCACTTTAATTAGATGGAAATCTGTTACAATACAACACTAAAAATAACAGCCCACAGACACTTGAGTCATCGTGACAGTCGGGACTATCAGCTCACCTGGGGAACCGTACTCATGGCGGGGTAGGCGGCAGATTTTGGGCATGACTTCTATCAGTGTTTTTACATACTGCAGAATTGTGCCCTGTAACTGGAAAGTGAACACAGCAGGCATGAGGAAGAGAGAGGTGAGGAAGAGGAAGAAACAAAAAATATAGCTGTACAAATCTGTCACACTGAGGTAAGGGAACATATCATTAGAAAAGGAAAATGGAGATAAATACCAGGCTCTTGACAATCTTAAGCAATTCCTCCATGACTACAGCAATGCCTTGGTAACCAAGGAGACGGCAGATGGTCTTAAAGTGAGGCGGGCCAACAAAGTTTCGGTAGGAGCTGTATATGTGAGAGTAGGCAATGTTCAGAGGCTGAGAAGTGAGGAGGAGACAGAGAAACAGAAACAGAGTTAATTTCAAACGGTTTCCTAAATAGTATAGCAAGCATTTAATACATTTCCTTAACGTCAAATATATGTTATTTATAAAAGCTTTACCTTGGACCCATACAGGTAGTAAGGCTGCACATTGGCTGGCTTGTCTCTTTGAGGCTCCTGGGTGAAGGGAATGGCTGTACGTACAAAGCTGGAAATAAAAAATAATAATGTTTACAACCAAGAGAATAAAACAGGCTATTCAAATATATATATATGTATATGCAAGCAAACACAGACCGGTTCGTCGATCCGTTGTAGCAGTAGTTGGGGAGGAAATCAAAGTTTAGCTCCCAAAAGACGTGGAGCGTGATTCGTCCATAAGGAGCCGAGACGTTGTGATTGGCCTCCCGGAACATGGCGTCAAAGCTGTCCAGTGTCATGTGTTTGCACAGAAGGCGGTGGGTGAGTCTGTTTATCTCAAGCAGCCACTCCAACTCCTGTTCAGGCGACACATAAAATGTTGTTTATTGCGTCCAGCTCAGCCTTGTAGTGCATCACCTCATTCTTTGAATGCGTACTTGTTGTATTATCTTACCACAATGGAGGTCAGGTCCTCGCTCTCAAAGCGGCTGATGGCATGGTCCAGAGACTTGTACATGGCTGCAGAGATCCTCTGGGTGATCAGACGGTTCAGGTCGATGGAGCGACCTAGCAGCTGCGAGACACGGAGAAACCAGTAAGAAGTGCAGATCAACAGGAAAGTACAGAATTATACACAAGTCAAAATGAGTCAAAAAGAAGCCCTGACAAGATCAGATTTGCCTGAATACTTGCCGACAGGTAATTCCAGTACCTGTACGTGTCTCTGTTTGAGCAGTGTCTCGTAGCGGTTTGAAGGAGGGTATGGGATGATCACTCCATAGTTTTTACACTCTGCTCTGAAGCGCTTATCTAGGAGGACACTGTGGGACAAAGGGCATGTGATTCAGAAGATGTACCGTGTAGTCCAACAGCTGCAAACACATGAACTCACTGCTCCTACCTTCCAGCCATTGCTTTGTAGTAGGCGAATATCTGATCTGCTAACTTGTAGACAAACTGATCAAAGCAGAGGTTTACCTGCAAACAGGGAGCATGTACTCTTGTTTTTTACAAAGCAACGGTGAGATAAACTGAAGGAATTACATTTTCAAGATGAAGGTAACAGCAGTAGACATTACCTCAGCTTCAATTTCATCATAAAGGAA
>CAAKHC010014593.1:0-30368 GCA_901007825.1 Macroramphosus scolopax | reverse complement strand
TTTTAGCAAAGGTTGAGTCGGGTATGTGAGGTGATCGTACCAGTTATTCATTAATGGTACTATTTTATCTACTGCCGCTATTCTTCAGTTTTCATTATTTATGGCACTAGGCACCCTGCATAATGTTGTGTTCACATCCAGAAGCAGGCTCACTAATGGTACTATTTTACAGATTAGTGGAATAGGTCCTGGAGTTAGACAGTCTTGTTTCTTCCTTTGCTCAACATTTGAGCTTTGATGTGTTATAAACGTTATAGTCATTGTATAATGTTTCTGGTGTCTGGCTCAGAAAATGTACATACCAGTCCCTGGTGGTCTAGTGGTCAGGATTCGGCGCTTTCACCGCCGCGGCCCGGGTTCGATTCCCGGTCAGGGAACTACTTTAGGGTTAGGGGAATGGGTTTTAGCAAAGGTTCAACTGGCCAAATGAGGTGATCATACAATTATGCCAGACCATGGAATCAAAACTTACAATCACCTGTATTAATTCCTATGTCCCTGCCACTATGGATAATCTTCGTCTGGGTCACCGGCAAATCTACTAGTTACTGATAAGTTGTACAATTCATTTATTTTGTACACTTTTGGGTTTTTCATAACTCGTCTAAGTTTTGGGTCGTTATTGCACACAAATCAGTCCCTGGTGGTCTAGTGGTCAGGATTCGGCGCTTTCACCGCCGCGGCCCGGGTTCGATTCCCGGTCAGGGAATTAGTCTTAGTAAAGGTTAAACTGGCAATATTTGCTGATCATACAACCATCCCCCAATGTGTCCTGAAAGGAACCCTCACCTGTATTTGTTCCTGTCACTAGAGATAGTCTTGGTTTAGGCATTCTATCAAATCTACTTGCTACTGAGAAGTTGAGGAACTTTCAGAACAGTTTGTAATTATTTGTTAGATGTTTAGGTCCTTATTATATACAAGTCAGTCCCTGGTGGCCTAGTGGTCAGGATTCTGCGCTCTCACCGCCGCGGCCCGGGTTCGATTCCCGGTCAGGGAACTACTTTAGGGTTAGGGGAATGGGTTTTAGCAAAGGTTCAACTGCCACATGAGGTGAGGTGGTTCCCTGTTAGGCAGTTAGTCTTAGTAAAGGCTAAACCGGCAATATGTGGTGATCATACAACTATACCCCACCGTGTCGTCAAAGGTACCATCATCTTTTCATCATCTATTGAGAAGTTGTGCAATGTTGAATTGAAATGTTCTGATACTCACACTAATTTTCTCTTGAATTGTCTGATGTTTGAGTCACTATTGTTCACAAATCAGTCCCTGGTGGTATTGCGGTCAGGATTCTGCCCCATCTCTAGACGCCATCTCTCCAGGCAACTAGTCTCCGCAATCTTTGAATATATTCGATATGTATCTCGTATATATCAGATGACAAGATGAGTAAACCAATCCTACCACAGAATCCCCTTTATTCATTCCCATTTGTCCATCATTGAAGATAAACTCTGGCATATCATCAAAAGATCTGCTAATTTACTGCTATAATTTGTCTAATACTGCTTTCATCGTGTTTTATGTATGGTTGTAGTTTTGGTTGAAAAGTTCCCGTGATTTTGTTTTTGTCAGGTGTGTTATCTTGGTACTTTCTGAGGTTCTTAGGTTATTCAAACACAAATATGACTTCCCTCATAATGTTTAACAGATACATGAGCGGAATATTTACATTTAAATTTTGAGCGTTCCATGACCGTGATGTCTCTTCAATATTTTCCTTTTGCATGCTCAATCTTGTTATTCACTGACGTGCCGCTGCGGGTTGATTCACCCAGGATGACGTCAGGCCATATGTCTTTTCCTTCTGGCGAATATTCACCTGTATCGGCGTCTCACAACATCAGCGGAACCTGAGCGATTTCGGTCTTCACAATAAAAGTGTCAATTTTTCTCTCGCTACAATATTTTTTCTGCTCAAAAAGCACAACTATTTCAACATGACTTTAAAAACGATTTTAGAGAAACACCTGTCATAGAAAACCCTGTCATACCTGTACTGGGTCATAGCTATGGCTCTGGTGCTTCAGCAATTCCGAACATACTTAAATTTATATCACAGGCTTTGAGAATTACTTGGATGCATTCCTAGCTGCATTAGGAACTACTAGCGTAGCCGACAATCGCTATTTAGATAAATAAACCAGATAAGCAAGGCAGGCTTGTAATAAATAGGTGGTATCCCTATGCAATTCCACCAAATAGCTGCTTTAAGTAACTGCTAACCTAATAACTTAATTTTTGCTATTTGTGGGAGCACAATCGAGCAACCACAACCATTTTAAAGGCTTCAGAGTTGCCGAGATGACTTTTATTTTGGAATGCAATAACGGAAGCTCTAAAACAGTTTGGGATTTCACTCAGCTACTTCTTCTTGTGGGGAATGCTGCGCTCGTAGCCACCAGCAGTGTAAGTGCCCGCTATTGTCGTACAATTTTTCCTTTCGCCATATATATACATTATTCACAGCATTGTTGTCATGTTAATTGTATGTCTTCCCTGCCGAAATAATGCTGTCGTCAACAGCTAGAACCGACGTTCGTTAACGTTAGCTAGATTGCCAGCTAAGCTAGCTGTCTGTCGTCTCATGAAGAGTTTGTGGTTCGTCCTTTTTTAAGTTTCTTCACTTTGAAAAGGCTTTTAGGATTTACTGATAGTTTATTCCTTCGTCTGCTCCTGTTTTCTTTACTAATGATCATCTGCTGGAAAACATGTCCGCTTCCTGTTTTTGAAATAAACAGTAGTTTAGCGTCTTTGACAGCGGAAAACAGTGTGTTATCATTTCATACAGTGAGAAGTTGTTTTCGTTTGATCAATGTTTCATGAAGAACTGTCTGATTTCATCGGGTTAAAATGAATAAATCGACAAATAGTCGGTACTCTAGCCAAGTTAAATCCCAGCCCCGTTAATTGATATTTGGTCCAGGGAAGGAGATGATGTCAGTAGGACTGGTATGCAGAGGTCTGACATCAGCCAGTTAGTCTCTTAAAAATTGAGCTGTGTTGACTCGGACCAAATATGGAGGAAAGAAGCCCAGGTGAATAACTGTTCTGTTGAAGGAAATGGTTAAATATAATAGTTTATACTGAGAGTTTGTGTGGCAGATCCGACCAACATGCCTACATTTTATTTATTGTGTCATGTCCACTTCCCACTTGTCATTCGACTTTTAATCTTTCTCTTTTTCCCTTTTTTAGTAAAACCAAGGTATCCATCTATAATCATTCCAGTTAGCCCGCCATGGCTGGCTTTAGGCAGGAGGATGTTGACTCGTTTTATGAGATGGGAGAGGAACTGGGCAGGTATGTTTTTTTTCTCATTTTATAAGTAACCCTGCTGTTAATTTAGCACTAACATTGTGTCTCACATATGCATATGAATACTAGTAAACGCATGCAAAACACATTTGAGGTTGAAAAAGATGCACATCAACACATAAAGGATTTTGTATATGTCTGTAGAAAGGTACACCTTTTTTTCATCTGTCATGTTTTCTAGCACAAATGTGTGTTTGCTGGTTAGGAGCATTTGTAATTCTCCTAAAAACAAGTATATGTGTATGGAAAGCGTCCTCATATTTGCTGAGGTCACATGCTGATGCCAGGTGTGATCTTCCAGAACTTAAAATCAAAATGCATCCAAAATATTTAAGCGTGTGTCAGCAACATTTAAGATATAATTTTCTCTCCTCACGCTGAGATTGGTAAATTGTGACCGAGTCATCAGGTTTTAGTAGATCAAACACCCCTCTCCACCTCAGGTATTTTCTCTGCAGTAATGCAGTAAAGGCATGACATCAGAGCCTCTCGATGTGCCTTTCCACCTCTGCAGTTGTATAGTGCGGGCCACGCTGTGTGTATGTGTGTAAGCTATGCAGATATATACCGTCTACTCAGCGGCACATTGTTTTTATTATTAAAGTCAGTATAAATACGTCTATAGCTGCCGTTCTACTGCCAATTTAATTATTTCAATACTTGAGTCCATCAGATAAATCACAAGGTCACAAGAAGTGCTCGACCTTTTAAGGAGGTAATTCCACCTATAACTTGAATCTGTAGCGTCTTGAATCTGCCAGTGCAGAAAAAGTATTTCTACTCTTTTCTCATGTTACCCCCTCCAAAGAGGTTATACACTACCGGTCAAAAGTTTGGGGTCACCTGCTCTTTCAGCATGGAACTCCATTATAATCAGCTTCATGAAATAATCAACTGGATGCTCTCATACTCATAATGATCATAGAGCATTCAAGATCATTATTTCATGCAGCTGGTTAGAATGGAGTTCAATGCTGAAAAATGCAGGTGACCCCAAACATTTGAACGGTAATGTATTTTCACCTGCAACGGTCTCTCTGACACTGTTTTGTCCCCTCTGCAGTGGACAGTTTGCTATTGTCCGCAAGTGTAAGGAGAAAACAACCAGTGTGGAGTACGCTGCCAAGTTCATCAAGAAGCGAAGGCTGTCGTCCAGTCGGCGGGGGGTGAGCCGCGAGGAGATCGAGCGTGAGGTCAACATTCTGCGGGAGATCCAGCACAGCAACATCATCACCCTCCACGACATCTTTGAAAACAAGACCGATGTGATCCTGATCCTGGAGCTGGTGTCCGGAGGAGAGCTCTTTGATTTTTTGGCCGAGAAGGAATCTCTGACGGAGGAGGAAGCCACGCAGTTTCTCAAACAGATCCTGGACGGTGTTCAGTATCTACATTCCAAACGCATCGCTCACTTTGACCTCAAGGTCAGAATTCAGTCATAGTTTACATGTTAGTGAGAAGTTGAGTTGTTAGAGTTTCATGGAGCGCTGCCAGGCTGTCTTTAATTGTTTACAGCTCCGTATCAGGGCACAGGAATTTCACTTGTATAAATTCTCGCTTTTATGCAAACTTCAGGATAAACACACTCAGCCGACATACAGCTACATCAGTATTCTGCAAAGCCACTATAACAGATTAACAATTACAGACAATCTATGCTCGTCTTGTTTAAGTATTTCTACTTTCACATCACAATAGCATTGCGACAGTTGCTGTTTACTATGTGCTAACTTTGCTGGACTACTTGGTTTTTGCAACAAATTCAATAAGCAGGATCAGCGTGATCAGTTTTATGATTTAATATAGTCAAAATTGGGGAATGCAGCAGCAGCTCCGAGCCCCCAAAACTTGTGTGGTGAACAAAGTAACAGCTCAGCTACAAAGGAGGTCGAGAAGAAATTAACAATTAACATGTAGATCACAAACTGGACAATTTGAGTCAGGCGAGAGCTTTAAAATCAACTGAGCAGAAGACCAAAGCCCTACTAAAATCCCCCAAAATATATCTGATCAAACCGTTATAATATTTCTGTTATTTCTATTTACATCCCAGTGTATGTTCAGACAGCAAGACTAAATTTATCAGCC
This sequence comes from Macroramphosus scolopax, assembly GCA_901007825.1. Lineage (NCBI taxonomy): Eukaryota > Metazoa > Chordata > Actinopteri > Syngnathiformes > Centriscidae > Macroramphosus > Macroramphosus scolopax. Next base: position 24,959 of record CAAKHC010014593.1, on the reverse strand, counting down.
AAAATAAATCTGAAATGTTCATGCTAGAAAGCATCCTGAGAGCTGAATGGCAGCCTGTGATCCGGAGGTAACTGTGGTTGAGTTGGAGGGTTAGTGTTATCTCTCTATCTCTTATCTCCTGTTTTGTCTTCCAGCCTGAGAATATCATGCTGCTGGACAAGAATGTCCCCAACCCCAGGATCAAGCTGATTGATTTTGGAATTGCTCATCAGATTAAAGCAGGAAATGAGTTCAAGAACATCTTTGGAACACCAGAGTTTGTGGGTGAGATTCCGCCGCTCCTCCCAAATGTCCAGTAAATAGTTCTACTTTTTGCTAGTGTGTGCCCGTGTGTTAATTAAAGGTCTTAATTAAGTTGTTATTTTCTCTGTGCAGCACCGGAAATAGTGAACTACGAGCCACTTGGACTGGAATCGGACATGTGGTAAGATGTCAGCAGGTTTCCTTTCCTTCCTTCTGAAGCTGTTCACTGACTGGTCACTTTGAATTCACGGTTTGGTTTCTTCTCTGCAGGAGCATCGGAGTCATCACTTACATTCTGTGAGTAGTGTTGAAGATCACAGCCGTCAGTTGAAGCATGAATCTCTTCACAGATTCTTCTGTATGACTAAACTATATCTCTTATTTCGTGTAGGTTGAGTGGTGCTTCACCATTTCTGGGTGAAACCAAGCAGGAGACCCTGACCAACATCTCAGCAGTCAATTATGACTTTGATGAGGAGTACTTCAGCAACACCAGCGAGCTGGCCAAGGACTTCATACGCCGTCTGCTGGTCAAGGATCCCAAGTAGGAACTTGCCAAAATCATTCTTTGTCATAGAACAACGAATCTTGGCGCATCATTTTCTGACTGGTAATATGTGGTTTTTGCAGGAAGAGGATGACAATTGATGACAGTCTTCAGCACTCCTGGATAAAGGTAGGGGTTATCTATTGTACACATTCCCAAATAATCCGCAGAAGTCTGTGGTTAATTTGAAACTCAGTTCAACTTACCTATATTTATAAACATTTGCGATGGCTCCTGTCTTTCTCTATCAAATAAGCTTCATTTTCCTCCGCCCAGGTCATTAAGAGGCGTAACGTGCGCCAGGAGGAGAGAGACAACAAGCCTGAGCGCCGGCGCCTGAAGACCACTCGTCTGAAGGAGTACACCATCAAGTCGCACTCCAGCATGCCCCCCAACAACACCTATGTCAACTTTGAACGCTTCTCTCAGGTGCTTGAGGAGATTGCGTCAGCGGAGGAAGGCCTGAAGGATCTGGAGCGCAATCAGCGCTCCTGCCGAGAAGACATAGCAGCGCTGCTGTCCATATATGAGGAGAAGGAGGGTTGGTACAAGGAGGAGAACCAGAGCATCTCCAGCGACCTGACCAACATCCGCCAAGACCTGCAGCGCACCCAGACCCAGCGCAAGAAGAGCCAAGAGGATGCTCGGCTCACCATTCAGTCCGCCAATATCCTCAAGCGCAAATTCGGGCGCCTGGAAAACCGCTACGAGGTCCTGGCTGAGCAGGTTGCGTCTGAGGTCCGCTGGGTGGAGGAGTTGGTCAAGTCCATGTCTGCAGGGAAGGACAGCCTCGGCATGCCCTGAACTAGACCGACTTTCAACAATGACACTTCAATACTCAAGTATCCTCCTGCCTGTCTTCTCTGCTTGTGTCTGACACAGCTGAGCTTGCACGGGTCAGTCGTCATCATAAGCTACGCTGCCGCCCGTCAGGGAGGAATGGTTCACCTTTCGAGGTCATGTTTAGAGCGCCAGCAAGAAGCAGAGAGGCAAATCATTGAACCCGTTACCCCATCTAAAGACTCATTCCTGTCTTGTAAATTAATTTATTATTTTAAGCTAAACTTCAGATTTGTATGTACTGTAATTTTACTATAATTAATAGTAGTGAACAAAAATTATTTTTTTAAATACATCGGCAGTTTTTGAAATTGTTAGATTTTCCTTTTGTAAATTTCCCCCCGGAAAGAAACATTGTAGAATCCACAGAGTTGCTCCTGCCTCATGTTTAGTGGCTAGAATGTAAGAAGGCATCACAGCATACAGATTATAGCGTCAGATCTAAACAGAATTCAGGAATATTTATTTGACTAAGTACATGGATTACAAATTTTAAACGCGGCTGACATTACAATTATCTGACACGAGTGCCTGTTATAACAGATAGAATAACAGTGAGAAAGATTTGGCAGTGGATGAACTCGTCTTTGCAGTGCCTCTAAACTGATCTGACCTTTTATTGCCTTCGCAAACACTCACCTGTCATCGAGTCAATGACATTTCTATCACATCGATATCGCTCAATGTCTTAAACGCAACAACATTTGCACAGCAGCCTTGACAACCAAATAGTATGCATGGAAACTTCCTCTATGTACTTAAACTCTGTTACTGTTTCCGTTTTCATACCGACCATCCGTGCACACTTGAAACATTCCATTACTAAGTTTTACATCCAGGCAACACATTCCCCATGCATAGCATAGAGAGTGTATAGTATATTCAATAGTATTTTTCAGTAGATTAATGTACTCATTTGAACTTGAAATGATTATAGCAAATGTTCCAAAATATATTTTAACCTGTCTCTTGGTTCTAAAAAACAAGAAAAGCTGTAAAAATGAACTGCAGCTTGTTTCAAATAAACAAAGTTATATCTGGAGATGAGTTGTTGTTGTTTTTGTGCTGTCAGGAACTAATTAATAAAAATAAAAACTACTGGTTACGTGCACACTAAGGTACTTGAGCATGTTTATGAGCATTTGAAGCTCCTTTATGCTTCTACTTCACATTCCAGAAGGAAATATTTTACTTGGTGCTACATCAACCAGCTGTCAATTGAAGTTACTTGACAGATTAAACTGCCAGCAATATGAAGCTTTTAATACTCCTGACTTCAGTTATAACATTAATGCATCTGTTAAGGTCCAAACATAATACATGTTTTATATAAGAATTACAATGCCATCATACACTGTTTTACTGATTTGTACTTATTATATAGATCTGCACACACTTAAGGATTCAGGCAGGACCTCCCTCAGTATACAGGTAAGATATTAAATATCTTTGTAGCTTCGGCCCCCCACAACAAATACCAGTTATGTCACTTGTTGTTAGCTGAGAACGTGCAGGAGGAAGACTAAAATCTTTAGTATTAGTGTCAATGGTGCCCTCTGGTGGTGGTTCACCAAAATGCATGACGTATTGAAAAAGGTACCTCAGATCTCACATTGACATTATCTTCAAAAAGTGGAGGCGTGGACGTCTCCAGACTATGAAAGCAGCAAAACTTGCAACTTCAGTCCAGCAGAGAAAATCTGGATGATGAATAAATCTCGTAAATGCTCTGTAAGTGCAAAGCTGCGAAGCTCCATGAAGGTCAAAAGAAAAAGGCTTCTAAACAGTCCATGTGCACTGCCAGATAAACATCATCACAGCTGGCTCGCCCCTTTTGACTGGCAACCTGTCACCAAGTTCACATTAAATCCACTGTAGCAGACTACACATAGAAGACTGGCTGTTTATTTCACAGGGAAAACACAATGCGTGCCACACTTATAACCTCTGCGTTGATTTATTAGGAAGTTGCCAACAGGGAGGTCACGAGGACCTTTCTCAAGACAAAGTTGCAATGTGCTTAGATAAATGCCATCAATAGCTATATTATCCGCATTTGTTGGAGGTGTTTCCATGACAACATGCAACAATTCATTCTGTCAGTATGTGAAATACCCACCTGTACATGTACAAGTCTAAAAATGCAGTGCAGTTATATTCAAATAGTAATAATGTAACTGTAGATATTGTATTTATTGACGGATGGGAGAACATACTTCTGTGAATTGTCGTCTGTTGTATGAAACACCTCCAACAGCTGATTATCAGGTATTCATTTGATGCATTTAATAATGGAGTAACTTTGAGGTGTCTGGAGAAAGGTACCTGAAAGGACTGAAAGTACCACAACCAAATCCACGGGGTTGTAAGTGTGTGAGGGAATTGAGTGTTTTACGCTGGAACAGATCTGCTTTGCCTCAGAGTGACTGTCAGTCAGCGATTGCATCAGACTTAACTGGATGAAATAAAACATCTTTCCGCCATCATCTTCCAAATTAATAGGACAATAAACCTTTTCTGCCAAAAGACAGGGAAACAAGATGAGTACTTCTGTTGGCAGTATCTCAGGGATGTTATATTGAGATGTTGTAATAAAGATTTTTTTATTCATATATTAATAATGACAATAATAAATAATAAACAACTGTGACTTTCATGACAAATGTTTGCTGATGCTGGTTAGATAATAGAATCTGTTTTGTAAACCTCGAGACTGCACAGCTTCCTTCATGTGTAATAATGTTAAGTTGATCTCTTTGTTTACAAACAATACAAGAATTCTTAAAACCATTTTGAAACAGACAACTGGAGCGGAACTGCTACAATCACTACAAGGGACCGATGAGAGGACGCGTCAGAGCGGCTCATTGTTGCGTTCGAATCTACTGTGAGTGAGTGAGGACTTTCCTGAAAATGCAGCTGGAACATCTGGGCGTGTCGGGAGATGAATCCCTGGCAGTGGTCTCAGGAGGAAGCGACTGCAGTCTGTACATTCATGACTTCAGTTAAAAGGGAGGCGTCGCTTCCTTGTTTCAGGAAGTAGAGAGTTAACAGTGAGTTCTGATTCTCTTCACCATGGTCCAGATCGACAGAGGACAACCGTCTATTGTTTATGCTTCCTTCAGAGATTTAATGTGGGCACAGAGTTTGAGTGCAGGTCCCAGCTTCAGGTTCATGGTGCTGACCAGGTGCTCCTCTGTGAGAAGCAGCAGAGCCTGTCCGTCTATTTCCTGGGAACGAAACTCCTCGGCGACGTCCTGACCACCTGAGGAGACGAACACGGAGAGACATGGACTGAAACATTTATGCTAAATAACTGTGTGTTTATTCATCGAGCATCATATTGATACGATAATATTAAAACTATGGAAAGCTCTAAATACCGAGACATCAGTACTGAGTACCTGGCAGCGAGTTGATGAAAGAAAACACTTTTTCCACGTTCCAGAGAGACGGACTGCTGACGTCTTCCTCTCCGTCCGAGATGCTTATCACGTCGGTTGTGGTTTGCTCCTGTTCTCGCTCCCGGTTCCGCCTGCTCTCCGCCTGCTTCCTGAGCCGGGTCGTCATCGGAGCGGGGTTGTCGTCTTCCTCCTCCTTCTCCCTCATCGAGACTTGCTGTGCCCCCTCCGGTTCAAACGACCCGTGAACCTGCGGAGCAAAAAGACAAAGGAACGTCTTTTTATTTGCTTAATTTCAGATTTCTGTGGTTTATCAGATTCAAATGTTCTTACTGACCTGTTTCAGGAAAAGTCCTCTGTTGGCTCCGTTGACCCTGCTGGGGGGTCGCCCCCTCCTGCCCATCGGCCGGTGACCCAAGCGGCCGGCTCTCAGCGTGATGATGCGCTTAGTGCAGCTCACACTGAACCTTAGAAGAGAGAGTCAGAACAATCCTAGATCAAACTAATATAATTGGGTGGTCTGATATAATGTTGTCTATACATTGTGTGACAATTAGATACCGAATTGTGAGGTAAAACACAGAGGTATGCACAAACGGACCGGTCTGTCTGTGGGTCTCAGAGGGTTTGAAATTGATCACAGGGAACGTCCCTGTAAACAATTGGAGCTCTAACAATGCAGCTCAATGGCACCGAGGTACATCAGGCTTTATCACAATCAATCAGCCGTTGGCTGTGATATTTCCAAAGGATGTTACTTCAGAACCGAAGTATATTGTCTTATGCATGCATGTATTGTTATCGCTTAATAACAGCACAGCAAGACTGGTTACGTCTCTGTAGGAAAGAGAATCCGACTGTAAGGCTGCAGGTTAAGTTAAGTAATTATTACATCTATTCAATCTAAAGGGAAAAACATAAACAACAATAGTGTTTATGTTGGGTTGTCTGTTCATTACTTCAGACGAGACAGATGCTTGGTCGACGCCTGCGCCGGTTAACGAGCTGTTGTTGTCTACCTGAGCAGCAGAGATGTGTTGACAAAAGCTCAATGAGCGATTTATTTACCTTCTGACGCACGTCATCGAGCAGAAGCGCTTGGATCGCAGAAACGTGCGAGCGTAACCTCTGCCCCCGCAGTACTCACACTGCAGCACACCCGCCACACTGTCCCCCAACTCTGGAATATTCAGAGGAGCAGCTGTGAGTCACACACACGCGTCTACATAGATGAATACACTCACAGTAGGACCTCACCGTCTGCCGCAGGACCGTCGTTGTCCATCTCGGAGTCGGTGGAATCGGACTGATCGGCATCAAGTGGGCTGTCTTCCGCTGTGTCCCCGTTGGTTTGGATCTCCTGGGACTCGGGGAGTGAAGCCTGCTGGTCCGCTACCAGGGAAGACAGGCCGACCTGCATGGAGGAGCGCACTCAGAACAGAGAAATACATCCTTTGTTTGTCCATGTTTTGTCATATTGTGGCTCTATTTTTGTTCCAATCGTCTTAGCTGCACTAAACATGAGCAGCAATAACTGGATAATAGGAGATCGTTGCCCTACAAAAGCAGAATTTGTATATGAATGAAAGAGTGCTAAGAGTTCAACTATAAAACATCCTCCTGTTAGTGATTATTCGATTGGAGCGGTTGTTGCACCCCCGGTCAACATACCGGGAATGGCTCCAGGCCCTCTTGGATGACAAAACCTTCAACGAGGTGTGTGAGGATCTGAGTTCTGAGAATCCTGTCTGGGCTCCCGGGGAGGCTGGCTGGAGCCGAGGGAGGCTGGCTGGGGCCTCTTACCGCAGCAGGCAGGGCGGAAGAAGGGAGGGGGGGAGGTGGAGGGTTGCTGCTGATGCTACTTGTTGTGGTGACCTGCGAGGGCGATTCCACTTGCGGTGACCTGATCACTGAGTGACTGGCCAGGATGGAGGATAGATCCATCACTGCTGCAGGAACAAAAACACACAACGTCTCGTGAGGAAATACCTGTGTATTTGATCAATTTGTACAATATTCCTTCATGATCGTATTTTACCTGTTCCGTTCTGCTTAGGAGACCCAATGAGAGGTTTGGGCGTCTTCTCTCCGTGTGCACTGGATGAACATTCCTCTTTCTTGTCCTCGTTGCTCAGTCCGTTCGTTCTGCACGTTTGCCTCGTCTCAAATTCAAAACACAATAACACCTCGATCAAACCAACACTAACTGTGATTGTAAAGCTTCATGCAGCACACGGTGACTCACCTGGGATGTTTCGCTCTGCCTCACAGGATGCACCTTCAGGTCGATGGCTACGGTCTGAGGAGGGGGGAGGTTCTGGTAAGGCATCTGGATCAGGGCCTCTGCTACGGGCAGCTCTTGCTCGGTCAGCAACACCTGGCCTGACTGAACAGCCAAAGCCTGGACTGAATGCAGGGAGAGCCTCTGGAGGGACGCCGGGGGGTTCTTGGGCATCCTGGGTAGAACCAGAGGTGGAGGGGTAGGCGGAGGCCGGTTCTGAATTTGTAGGAATGAGGTCCGACGCTGTGGAGCGGCCACCAGAGGAGGAGGCTGAGGCTGAATGGTGGCAGCCGGGACTGAGGTTTGACGTGAGGATGCAATTACACTGGTGAGAGACAGACAAGAGGACGACGAAGAGCCTGGGTTTTGTTGGTCATTGCTGGGCTGCGGCTGGGTGCCGGGAGGGGCCATCCGTTTCAACGAAAGAGGAAGAGCGTTGGAGTTGGTCTCCTGGGGTGCGACTCTGAGGGCGATGGGCTGGAGCTGTCGGTGGTTGGGAGCTCCCGCTGTGCCCTGCTGAAGGATGAGCTGGTGATGTGCCACTCGCTGAGCAAGCGGGCAGGACAGCTGCTGCTTGACGAGTGCATGGGTCGCCACCGGAGAGTAGGCTGCAAGGAGAGGGGTGCAGACAAGAATCACAACTCATGCAGGTCAAAAGGCCTATTGGAGAAAAGACTGTAAGGTGGCTGAGCTTGAGCTGGAACAGACCCGTCGCTCCTTCACGCTGCAGTGACCTACTATCAGCTCTTGAGGCACAAAGGGGCAAACGAGTGCTAGCTTGATTTCAAGGTTACAAAGTACTTGAACACTACAACACACCTGGGGCTATAATCTGGGTTCCTGACGCCATCCGAGTGACATCAGTTGGTCCCGTTTCTATCGAGGATTCAGTCAGCTGATTGGCCTTCAGTGCACAGATTGACGTCTTTGACAAAGAGGCGGCCGGAGCTAGCGTCTGGGACTGGGCGGACGGCTTTAAGATGACACTGTGGGCTGTAGCTAGAGCCCTGGGCAGATGTGCACATAGAGCCAGATTCTGCACCTGAATATAAAAGAAAGACATGTTTATATTATTCATCAGAGCCGTGTGTTTTGGGGTTAACACTGTTCACCGACTTGGTCTGCATTCACACATACAATTGCTAACAATTCCATTTTACGTCTCTTCTCTTGGAGGACACGTAATTGCTACTGTTTCTTGCATGCTTGGAAGAGTTTGTACCTGAGAGGAGGTAGGTAAAGAAGAACAGGAGGTGACAGCAGGGAGGTCTGACTGAACGGTAGCCACAGTGGCGGCCGGAGTTAGAATAAGCTAACAGAAAAAAAACAAGTTGTTCAGTAAACAGGGAAGTACATCTCAGAAAAAGTCACAAATGCAGTACATATATGATGATGACAAATATGTTTGAAGGATTTGTACCATTTGAGTGCGAAGGTACATCTGAGCTTGATTACAGTTGGCCGGTCTGTTTCCCAGGAGCATGGCCTGCTGGGAGATGGTGGTGGCGGCCGCAGTGGACGCCTGCGTTCGGCTGATCAGCTGGGCGGACACTGGTGATGCTGGTAAAGTGATCTTAATTCAGGGTGGCATGATGAAGAGAGGAAGACCCTGAGGTCAATATTTGTTCTCTGAGCAGGTCAGACGTATTCTCGTGGTAACAAGAACACTTACAGAGTTTTGGGAAACACCGGAAGGCTGATGGACCAAACTGCCACCAGATGAAGAGGGTGACTGCCTCTGACAGACCGAAGCCTAGAAAGCATCACACACACGTCATCTTATAATGACTACAATGCTCGCAATACCACACGGCACACACACAGACACTTGCACCATCTGACCTGCTGCACGGTGGCTAGACTCTGCAGATGGGGCGTTTGTTGATGCTGCTGCAGGGCTGCTGTCTGCAGCATGAGGTGCTGCTGCTGGGCTGCGTACATCTGATGAAGATACTGGGCTGCCATGCTCTGAGGTCTGTGGATGGCGTGCTGGATCACCTATTCGACCAGATCACAAACACAACAAGTTTAATTCAGAGCCAAAATATTCCTTTCTATAGGCTATGTATTTGTATATGTTATCAAGTACTATTGGTACTGTCTATTATCAGGACGTCTTGCTGACCTGTGAAGTCAAACAATACCTACAGATCCCAGGTGGGGTCTATTACCTGGTCTTGCCTCCTGTTCAATGCAATTAGGCATGCAGACTACAGATTTGAGACGTGGTCCGTCATCCAGACTTGCCTGTTTCCTGTTAAAGACAATAATGCGTGCAGAGGTCAAGGGTACGTCCGTTTACCTGGACTGCCTGCCTATCGGGCGGGATGATGCTGAGTGACCTAGAGGGCGCCTGGGTGCACGTGGTGCTGCTGGAACTGACTGTTGCCATGGGGACCGCAGCTGATGTGGCGGGGGTGATGCTGGCTACAGTCCTATTAGTCTCCGGCTGCTTTTCTTCTGGGCTCTGTCTATCCATCTCTCATGCAGGTCAAATAGATTCAGTAATGGGAAATCTGTAGATAAGGAAAAATTAATACGTAGAGGGTAGTTAGATATAGCAGCGCCATCTTTGATCGAAATATCAGAACGTTATTGAGCAAACATGGCAACTTACATGACAAATCTTTGAATAAAAGGACGATATTTCTTGATTTAAGTCTTACAGTTACTGTTTGTATTTTCTATTTTGGCAATAAATGAACATTCACAGTAATTTAACTCTGATCTACACATGATAGGCTGTTAATTTTGGTCATTGTGAGCTAATTTCAGAGTGAAATCATGTGTAAAAAAAAACAAACCAAATGTATTTAGTGGCTGCATGAAGAAAAAATTGTTTAATTTCAAACCGGATGTGCAATTGGATTTCAATGAAGGCTACACTAATAGAGAATTGATAAATACAAATCAGAGACATACAATATAAGAATATTACTAGTGAAATAAAACAATGCATTTCTGACTTATTAAGGCATCAGTAAATCGATATGCTTCTAGCTTTGTCTGATATTTGTTTCTCCTCAGATTCTTTAGAAAGTGTTTGTTTGAAATAGCTGATTATAAATTAAACTTTATGTTATTTTGAGCATTGGTCTGAATTAAATGGACATTTCATTGCAGAGTCTTAATTATGCCTTAACCACGTGATATCAATAATATCAGAACAAAAAGGAGACTATTGTGTTTGTATGAAACCTGTGAAAACACTGCTGAGGAGATCTGATGAATATGTATGAATATCACGTAATTGTTTGCAATCAGTGTTGTATTTTATTGCGCAATCCACACATCTGTAGGGAGAAACTCAGCAGACAGAGGACCACAATGCTGAGGGGATTCTCCTCCAATTGCTGTAAAGGATTAAATCCTGCTAAATTGACAATATATCATGTAAAATAATTTCAAACATCATAGCCGTAGAGGATAAACGCCTAATGCGGTTCATAGTGATAAATAGTGGTGGTTTACACGCATATGGCAGCTTGAATATTAATTGCCTGTTTTGCTGCAGAGCCGGTTTTGTCCAATTTAACACGGAAATGATTCACAATGAAACCTGAGCTATCACAAAATCAATGTTAATTCAAATGGTCTGTCCATAATTTAGGAACCATCGAGGAATATATTCACAAAATGTGGATGTCATTCTGTCTGTGTCTGCCTCTCGCGGCTCACGCTGCGCTCAATGCATGCAAGGCAATCATCATCTCTTACCAGCGTTACCTGCCTGGTGTTCATAGACATCACGGACGGACTGAAACCCGGCACATTGTCCCAGTCATGAAGCCGACTGATGCGTACTGTCTAAAATGGAGATTAAAAAAAAATAAGATGATACATAAGAGGCAATAAAAAAGCCTTAACACAGCACCGCTTGCAGTGCTGGAGGACCTTCCACAGCCGGGGACTGGGCTGCGCTCTGCGCGGACGGTCCCGGGATGTTTCAGGGTTTAAACCGTTTTCATCCGCTCTGCCAGGCTTCTCGTCTGGTTGCTCCATCTTCATATTGTGTGATGAGGGTGTCAAATGCAGGAGAACCTGAATGAGCTTTGTGATGGCATTAAAAACAAAGCAGATGTCAATTTCAGCATCAATAGAAGACACACACTAGGTCCTTATTTCACCAGCATTCATCCTTACTGTGTGTAACACCTTTCACTTTCTGCAGGTACATCGCCTTAATTCTGGATCCATCGTCTTAATTCTGGATCCATATTCTCACTCTCAAAGTTTAATGGGTTTTTCCTTGGGTCAATGCATCCCTGGTATAATATAAGGCTAAATCCGTGAATAACCTTTTACATAATTTTGCTTTCGCATAGACAAACAAGAAAAAACAAACAAACAAACTGAAACAATTACCATGCATACCATTTGTGTGAAGTTTTATAGGTATTTGCAGAATATCTGTGAGCTATGGTTTTGGTCAAACTTCAGTAGTCGCCCACTCAGGAGTGGGTGCACTGTCTTCATGGGGTGTTCAAGTACCACCGTAAACATTTTAAACTGCATTTTTCACACACCAAAATGCTTAAACTAAACTATGAATAGTTATCAGTTCATAGATTGAACCATAGACTGTACATTAGTGGTTTGAACATGCCAAACACGTTACAAAGATGTATAGATGTAAGCCTGTATAGCAAAAAACTGATGTAAAGAGATATGTAATCATAAATGTTACCGTGTTGTTGTTTACATGTTTTATTGCTAATGTTGTATTTAGCACATTAAAGTAATAATGGCCTTTGTTTCGGTGTTATTTTTGTTGTCTGTGTCAAAAATGATTGATCCATAAACTAGTGTAAGTAGTTATTTTCTTTTTCTTTGATTATTTTCTTGTCTGTCTGTGTTTTTTTTTTTTTTTACTTGCAGCACAAACTAGCTCACCCATTTCAGAAACCGATGTTGTGCTTTTGTTACTGGTTATTGTTGTTGTTACTTCTGAACCAGAGCACTTGAATGCCCAACATGTCTTCGGGGTTTATGATGTCCGAGCTCAGATGTTTGAAATTGAATCATTCTGTCCACATGAACGCTTGAGTGGTACAGTCGGAATTCTTGCAAAGGATGTAGTTAAATTTACGCATATATAAACCCCGACAAACTGAATTTTTGTACAATTTATACCACATATATGTGTGAACCCGTTTATATAAACAGTTATAAGTCAATTTATTGACGCGATTAAAGATGCGATTTTCATGCTAAGTTATGCTTTACCCCAACCGTTCCGACAATGGATTCGTCCGTCGTTTGGCCTTTGCAGTAGGGAGTTGTTTGGCGGATCCCGCAAGTTTTTCTTTACTTTACGTGTTATTTTTGTTTGTTTAAGGAAGGGTAATTTCTTCGTTTTTAGCATCGCTTGCCTTGTCGTTTACAGAGTGTTTCGACGGACTATAAAAACACAGTGTTTGGGGCGTGGTACACAACTAAACAACCAGAGACGGAAGGCAGGAAGGAAGGCATCGGTGACTTGGACTGACAACGGCTGAGCTTATGATGCCGACGTTGCGGGACAGCACCATGTCCCACCCCGGCGAGAATTCCCACCAAGTCCGGGTGAAAGCCTATTATAAAGGGTAAGAAATCCCCGCTTTGTCAGATTGTCATGGGTCTTGTTATTAATTCCTCTAGTAGCGGTTTTAGGTTCAAAAGTTAGCTTACCAGTAGGCTAACGTTAGCTAACTCAGCTAACGGCTTGCTAATGCTGGGTACCCAGCTTTAGGTAAACTTGACAAGGCTGTCAGACAGGTGAAACTGTCCAGACGCGTCGTCGGAGTTCAGACAATTTTTCTTTGTTAGTGTTATTTTATAAATGGGCCAGCTGAACGGTGAAGTTTTCAAGTAAATTCAGTCAAATTAGGTGTTGATCGTGTTATCTGAACAGTGGTACAGTTGGAAAGCTTTGGAGCCAGTTCCTCAGCCCAGCTTGCTAACAGTTGCTAACATCGGCTAATTTAACAGTCCCACTATCGGCTACTGGGATAGGATGCCGGTGTTGTGAACAGGCCCAGTTTCAGTGCGATAACAGCTATCCTAGCAGGTTGTTGATTTAGCAGCATTAGTTTCCTACTGGATGTGTTGATAAGGTACCATCCACCTTAAAGAATGTTGGTCGATCATTGATGATTGTAACTGAATATTATTTTTGATGACACCTTTTAAAGTCACTTTAGTTCAGAACAGGAGCATGAACATTGAACGTTCAGTCTGCTTTCTCTTTGCCTGACTGTACAATGGGATGAACATAAACAACACAACGTGGCGTTATAACCCCCTCAAATATGTCAGTCTGTGTCCCCCATTACTTCATCTTGCAAAGATTGAATGGGCTATAACCAGCCCCTTTTTAATCTGTCAAGTTTCGTTTACAAAATGTTTGTCATTGAAGTATGTCCACCTCAAAAATTGAAATCCCCAGGTGACATCCTCAAATTGCTTGAAAATTCAAATATAATAAATGAACAATTACCTTTAAAAGAGAGAACCAAATCATCACATTTGAAATGTTGGAACTAGGCAATATTTGACATTGTGTATTTCAACACTTACTAAACCTATTGCCAGGAATTCAGTTTCTTTTGATCCACTACTCAATCAATGAACTAATCTGAGCAGGACTTGTCTATTACCTTAGCATTAAGCTAAGTTCACCAGAGAGTGCAGGTGGTACAAGGAATAGTATCGTAGAGGAAACAGCCTTAAACCCTACTCATTTACTTAATTACCAATGATTTTGTTATACCAAATGAGGTATTACTGGTTTACTTCCAGCCTGACGGAAGCAGGTCAGCTTTTTAGGTTTTGTTTTTGGATGTGACGGTGGAAATCATTGGTCACTCAGTTGTTTCCATGACACTCCCTGCCCCACTACTTCTCTTTGTTGGAACCTGTGATTGGAGACTGGCCAAGACTTGAAAAACTTGTAATGCAAGCCACCTCCACTAGATTCCTCGCTGTCTTTGTGACACACCTCAGGAACACTGTGATGCTTGTTGATCATCAATAGCAAAGCATCTAAAGTATTTGTGAGGTTGCCGCTAAGGAATCACAGCTATGTTGCCAAAGAGGGAAGGCAGTGAAATGGTCATTTGGACACAGGGGTTCACTAAGTGGGGATATTGTCATTGTTGTTATTGTTTACCTGCAGAAGTTATGAGTGGGAGATTGAAGTTTTTTATAAACCAGACAGATATATTACATCAGTACTGACCTAATTAAACAACCAGGCAAAATGCTCAACCAAAATAAGAGTGGTGTATAATGAGTATATCATTGACATTTTTTCATCTGTTTGTCTTCATATGACTTGTTTAAGAATCATTTGGGTGTTTTTAAAGCATCCTTCAAGTCTATAAAATACCCAATTAGCAAAATTAAATCTTCCAAGCTCTTCTTCTCTGCAGCACGGTCTCAGGCTATACAACTTTCAACGTAGTGTCAAGTCCATTCGTCACTATTTGCATGTATGCTGTCGGGCAGCGCTAGCATCAGCAGACTGGTGTCAGCCTGTAGCAGTCTCAGACTGTCACTGGCTCGTCTTTATTTGCTCTCATACAGTCATGACAGTCAAAAGGGAGGGAGGCAAATGCACTGACTACATGACTAGAAACTGACCATGACGCTGATATTGTACCATGGAGTTGATGTACTGAATGTAATAGTACGTAGGAGAGGGATTTTTATGTTGTTCAAATCTAATATTTATGATGTGTTATTATTAGATTTGTTGTGATTCTTTAACTCTATCTTTAAAGAATGTGTTTACAGCTTGAGGGTATGGCTAAAATCTTCAAATTAATATCACAGTAGTGGTATAGGCATATATCTCATACAACCATTCTGTAAATTCAATCAAATGGTTAAGAATATACAAACCATACTTTATTAGATTGTTTTTTTTTCTTTTTTTCTTTGGAACTTGCATACCAAAAAAGAAAAAACAAAACAAGTTCTCCCACATCCTGGGTTGGTTGGCATGCCTGCTCCTACTCTCTGTTTACAATTTCCGCCATGTTTGCCCAAATCGCGTTATCTTATAACACTGCTAGATTCGTGAGATCACAGCATCACGTAGGAATATAGGAATTTCATGTATGTATAGATATATAGAATTTCTGTAATAAAACAGTTTTGCCTTTTCTCTACCAGTGGACACATTTCTACTGTCACACAATATATATTGCCATAATTTCCAACCCTAGATGTTCTTGTGCTACTTGTTTTTTGTTCTTTCTTTTGTATTGAGTATCTGCCTGTGCTATTTTTAAATTGGAATCTGATTGTTGTTTAAATGATTTGTGAGTTTAGAGTAAATGCCAGGCTTCTTTTAGCTGATATCATTAATTAAAAAAATGCTGTTATCAGCTCTGATCTTGATTCAGTTTCAACTCAATTTGTCAGTACTTAAATCATTTTAAGTTGTGCATGGAGACCACATATTTAAGTAATCTTCATGTGCATACAAATAAATGTGTTATTCATCATATTTTATTTGACATTACTAAAACTAGACTAAACAAATCTTTGCCCGTTATGTGTTTCTTGATGGTTGCTTAGATTTCAACCAAAGTTTTGTGTGAGTTTACCACTCAGTTTACTTGAGTCCTTTTGCTTAAAACATTTGATCAACAAGGAAACAGAAATAAATAGCCAAGATTCTAATCTGCATATAGCTGTGTGTGTGTGTATCTAGCTGGTCTTCTGAAAAAAGAAACAATACATTTTTGTTTTTCACAGGGGACTGTGTCATGCCAAAAAAGTATTCTTTTTCGCAGTTGCCAAGTTCCACCGACTAACACAAGGATTCGTATATGCCAGAACAACTTCAGGATTCCTGTGTAAGACATGTTGTTTGGCAGGAAGCTGGGATTACACCGGCTCGACGAAGCAGTTCAGTTGTTTTTTCACCCTTTTGTAGGGAGTTGCTCTTCTTCTTCAAAGACTCAGCCATCTGCATCAGTGTTCCGCGGCTGGGCTTTGTTTAAAATAAGGGAAGCTTCCTTTTTTTTGCCATTTACTTGAGCTCTGAAAACTCCACAAGCACTGAGCTACAAAGTCATATATAACTCCCTCCCACCGAACAATACACATCTCCGCTTATGGCTGTAGCTGGTGAATTGGAATACCAGTGATTCCCAGCTGTTGTTGACACATATGATATTTATTGTCTTTGATGCAGTGTCTAACTTCCTATGAAGAACATGTTTTATACACCAGGGGTGGACAGCATGGATTGTATTTTTCTATTTATCATTGAAGTTAAGTGATTATGTCAAGAGTACAGTAACAACTGCTGCAGTGCAGTTATACCAACATGTGAGTTTTTGGCCATACTGCCCAGCCCTAAATACCGCTCAAGTGTTTCCAGAAACAAGTCTGTCTGTCAGTACAATTGGCATTATCTCCAGGTTCAGCTGGAGCAAGTTTGGTTGGTGCTACTCTGCTGCAAGTAGTGAGGCTCCCTTCTGTTTGGTACCACTGGTGGGCTGCGTTGCCTGGAAACCTGAGCATCCTGCAGTCTCTGTTTTTTTTCATCCCTGACCTTACTGGGCCTAGAGTGGGAGAGTTGTAGTGTATTGGATCTTTTGTCTTAACAGTTTTGCTAACTGCATTTCTGTTGATGCTTGAGGGTTTTTCTCAAACAGTGTGTATTTGTGATAGCATGCGAGTCTGGTTACTGAGCATGTGCATGTTAGTTGTGGTGTAAGGTGTTATGGGGAGGGGTGGGATGTCATACAAATGCCATGCAGCCTTGACAGAGAGATGGATGGTTCAAGGTGGTCATGGAAGCCTAAAGAGGAGCTCTAACCCCGATTCCTGCTTGAGTGCTCACCAGTGACGAATAGCTTCATGTTGGGCAGATGGGACTGCAGAGTCCTACTCACGGCAGTTAAGACGCCAGGAGCACTGGCCAGCAGTCACCCCCACCTCTTTCTCATTTAATTTAACTGTAGGATGGTACAAAGGAATGCCAGTTCTGTGTGGAATGACACTTCCTCTATGTTACTCAACAGTGATGAGCTTTCAGTCTCTCACCGCACAATCCTTCTGCCTTAGTCACCCTCAGGAATCCCACACATTGATTTCCTTTAGTCTTTCAGAGTCCTACATCATTGTTCTTATTTCGGAGATCTTTTTCAAATGAATCTAGTATGTGTTTTTGAGTTATTAATAGATTAAAAGCTGAAGCTGCAGCATTGTGTATCTTCCAAATCAGAAGAAGCAGCACAGCAGGAATCAAAGGAGTCCCAGGCTGTAGTCTCTCCTGCTAATCAGCCTCCTAATTAAGGAAATACTATCACTTTACATTCAGTTCAGTTATCACGTGGTTTTGTGAAGACACACGCTTGTGACTTACAAGCGTCTAATTTCACAGGGGCTGAGCTTACAAAGGGGCTGCTACTCATTATGGTCTTGTAATTAACTATCAGAATAATCTGGTGTATAAAAAATAAAATAAAAAATAATGGAAGCGAACAGTTCTCAGTTCTGATTCTTAGCATTTTCTGACTAAAACTCAGATAACGTCCTATTTTAAAATCAGTTACATTTGAGAAGCTAGAACCACAAAGCAATTGTCATTTTTTTCTTGACCAAATTCATGTAGTATTTTGCCCTATTTGTAATATATTAACATCACTCAGACTGTAGTCTATTCCAGTTTCCTGTGCCTACTTTAGCTGTTCTTGTATCTGTGTCACAGAGGATGTTATTTAAGGAACCGGAGACGTGGCTAAACTTTAACTACAGTGTAGACACCCAGTGTTTAATTAATACCCACAGCTCAGGTCCAGGTACACGTGACACAGTTTAAGTCACCTGTTGGCAATAACTGCCTGTCTGGACTCTCTGTAACCACGGGAACTTAATGATTGCATTGTTTTATGTGTGTTCATCCACTCTGTCTTCTTATGTTACTGTAGATTCAGTTAAAAAAAAAAAAAGATGAAACAAGAGAATACAAAAAAAAAGAAGGCAACAGAGCTGCCATGGTGGTCCAAGAGGAAAGATCAGAATGTAGGAGTGTAGTTGCCAGTGTGGTGGTTCACACAGCCCCCAGCCCCCACAGGCAATGATTAACACCAGCAGGATGGAGGAAGAGGGTGAGAAAATACTGGTAGGGTGGGAGGAAAAGGAGTAGGCATCAGTCTGAGACTTGTGTCAGTTCATTGTCTCTGCCAAGGTTATGTTTTCATTGCTGTTAGTTTTTTGTTTAATTCTTACAAACCAGTTTTTATGAAACTTGGTGGAGGATCACCCAAGGAAGAATTCTTCAAATTTCTAGGAAGATATCTTTTATCTTTCTTTAACATTCCAGCAGGGCATCTCTTTTCCCTTGGACTGGTGCGTGAAATCAACATCATTCAAATACTTTTGGAAATATATACAGACATATATGATGGTTTGAGTTGTTGATTTGTATGTAATCAGAGAGTGTGCTATTTGGCCTTGTCGGAGGTCTTCAAGTGTCATTCTAGTTGTTGCTAGAAAGCTTCATTCATTCTTGATGTGGGATTTTCAGTACAGACAGTTTGACTCACTTCCGTCTGTGTGGAAGGTGCGCCATCATCGGCCACTATGACAAATATGCTCCAGATTAATGCAAATCTTAGATATCCACCAATAAATTGCAATCTATTGCTGTGTGAATTTGACCCTGACCCTAAACTGACCTAATACACTCCTACTCTGTCCTTGGACTTGTACAGTAGATGCCCCTCAAGTGTGTGTTGTTTACTCCATGTGTCATGCTTTTATCATCCTGCTATAAAGCTCTCAAGTTAATGAAAAACAGGGTCCATCTTTGACGATGGCAGTAAACGGAGTAAGAGGTCTTTGCCCTTGCAGATTGTTCCCTGGTTGGTGGGACCCCTGTTACATATTACACCTATTTTTTTACATCTGTTTTACACCTTTTAACACCTTTTTTTTTTTCCTTGTTTTTAACCACTCTGTTTCTTCCATTCAATCCTGGCTCCACATAGACGCCTGAGCTCAGGTCCATGTTGCTTACTGACCTATAAAAGCTTATGTGTACCTTCTCCATCACCCATCTCTTGGTTGTAAACACTGCTGAGACTGGCCAGAGGGTTGTTAGCAGTTGACATAAATTCTAAGGCCGCCATGTAATAATACAGAAAGATGATCCAATCCACATGGGTAGATGCTCTCAGTCACCGACCACTACCCGTCTGATCCCATGTCTCATCATAAGGCTCAAGTGAATGTGACTTGCAGAAACAGGGAGGGATGTGTTAAGCCTGAAGGCTGAACTTGTGCTTGTTACTTAAGAGCGGTCAGTGTTTTCCTGACTGCTCCACCAGAAGTGCAGCAGTAGACGTTAGTCTGAACCGCTGTGGTACAGCACAACCACCTTTTCCTGCCCTTCATTCAGTTTTAGTTTGTGGGTCTTTCTTAGTCTCGGTCTCCCTTGCTTCTTGCCGTGTTTCTGTCGCTTGTTTTTGCTCTTTTTCTCACACCCACAATTGTGCTACACAGATGGATGCACACACCAGTGACAGACAGCGAGACTGTGACTCACACACAGCCGCTCTCCCACCGCGTTCTGTCCACCACAATCCTGGTGTACGAAAAAGTTTCTCCTTGAGAGGAGAAAGGACCGGATAAGAGTCAGATAGCTGTTCAGTGTGTTGGTTAAGGAGAAGTGGTCAAATTATCAGTAAACTAATCGTAGTTACCATACAACAAAACATTCTCCGGCTTCAGGTTCTAAAACGTGACGATCTTGAAATGTTACTGGAAATGAAATGTTACCTTTGCCTCTGAGAAGCAGACTAATAAATAAAAAAAATAATTATCACTTGCAATTTCTTTTTTTGAAGTGTCATATTGGTTGTTTACTGGTTGTAAATTTACATAAGTCAAATACTTGTGTTTTGTTTCTGCAGGGACATCATGATAACTCATTTTGAGCCGTCCATCTCATACGAGGGCCTGTACGGGGAGGTAAAGGACATGTGCTCCATGGACAACGACCAGCTCTTCACCATGAAGTGGATCGATGAGGAAGGTGTGTGTCCTGTCCGCCTTTCTTTGTATCTCTTCACATGTTTATTAGAACTCCATGTAACAGAAAATGATGCAGACTAAACAAAGTGATGCCACGTAATACAAATGCGTAATTGCATAAACTGCATGCCACTTGAGTGTACGACTGAGTCTTGTCCTGTCACTCAAGACAGTGTACAGCCCCCCCCCCCACACACACACACGCACACACATACGCACACACATACGCACACTCACACTCCACCCAATTCGTGGTTGTCACCCTGTAAGCCAGGCAGCAGTAATGGTGTCATAAGAAAGATGCAGCTGTCAGATCCCTCTGCTCAGGATAAGGTCAGCCTGCCCAAACTAATTAGACACAGATCAGCTCCTACTGGTGGCCACCCACATGTAATCACTGCGGTCATTAGCCTGTCGGAGAAAGAAAAGCTGCTTGATTGTCACAATGAAGTACTCCGCTGCTCAGAGGTCGCAGTCTGTCCTACTGCCCCAACAACTTATTGTGCAATGTGGACTCAAGTCATCGTCATTGAAATGCAAAAATGTGCCTGTAGTTAATTAACACATTTTACATTCCTGTTCAAAGTCAGACAACTTCTTTCAGCTGACGTAACGATTCATAGAATGTAGGTTTGTTTTATTCATTGTAACATTCAGGGAAGCGAATAGAAGCGCTCACAAAGATAATGGAACTGCTTTCTGAAGATTTTCCGTCAAGATAAAACAGGGCAGTCTATTATCTTTTACATGCAAACCGCCCATTAGTTCTATATCAAGCCCAGCAGTAAATATCTACACTGTGTGTCATAGTTTCTGTTGCCAAGCAATTAATATTATCAGTAGTTTGATTATTTAGGTAGAGCAGTAAGAAGTCGCTCACACTGCTTCTCCAAGCGTGTCATGCCGACACTCCCTGTTGACAATGAAATATATCCAGATCTTTTTCTGAGTGCTGGCTTATTTATTTCTTGTATTAATTACTGTACAAAGCCGGCTGTGCAACTAATAGGAAACACTTTTAAATGGCAACGTTGACAACCCAGTCACCTTACTTGAAGTTCATGTATTGTGCACATTACACCTAGATTTGTAAGACTAAAGTTCTTTATTTTTAAATGTCATGCTGCCTAACATACCTTTTTATTCACGCAACCTTTTGCTCTGGGAAATGATAACCTCTTAATTTATCACAGCATGTTTACAATTAACTCGGTCACTGGACTTATTTAAATGTCAGGTGTACATGAGAATACTGGATTTAGATTTTAGATATGTGCTTGATAAAGGCCTCAGAAGACTTACAGACCTTACTTGAGCAGAAGGGCAGATGAATACAAAATATTTCAGCATGTCCTCGTATCAAGAATAATGAAACACAACCAAAACTAAACTAAGTCTTTCAAAAAATAATTTGTTTTTTAAATTTCGGATACGAAAGTGAGATGTCAGAATGTTTGGACTGATTTTAACTTATTAATCTAAAATAGGTCCTCTTTGTGAGACATAATAGAGAGTAGAGGAGATATTTATTACCTGGCCAGCTGCATGTGTACAGTATGTAGGTTTGATCAGGGCAGAATGTGAAAAAGTATTCCTGATTTCCTTTGTTTACCTGTTTTCTGCAAGAAACCTGGTTTTGTTTGTGTATGTAAATGCCATGAATCACATATGGACTCTCCTTCGCTTCCAGGTGACCCTTGCACTGTGTCGTCTCAGCTGGAGTTGGAAGAAGCTCTGCGTCTCTACGATCTAAACAAAGACTCGGAGCTCATTATCCACGGTGAGCCTCCCTGGTTTTCACTGGCAGGATTTATAGGAACTATGACTCTGTGATGTAACTGTGCTATGTTGTATGTTTTTGTTATTGCTGGAGTTTGCTGGTCTGATAAAGTTAGTGTGCACGACATCTCTCGTGTGTGCATGCTGCTGCACGGCCATTACTGATGATTTCTGCCTTTTGTGTTTTGCAAACATCACGCTACAACAAACAGTAAGAAAGTGGTTCTTGGACAATAGTGAATAGATTGCATTGCATTGCATTGCATTGCATCTTAAAGTCTAAATCTGTCGTTACACTGTTGACGACATGACCAATGCAGCACAACACATAGTTAATTATCATACAAAATATTGTCATTGTTGTCCAAGAATGTTTCTGAAAATTGCTTTTTGAAATATTTCAGCGCATAAAAATGTTATATATATATTTAGATTTTGTTCACTATTAATTTGTCTTTGTTTGGTGATGAATATAAATCCCACTTTTTGTTTAAATCCCTTTTGTTTTTATTTCTGTCATTTCTGCTTTTGAATCTCTTAGCGCAGTCAGTCACGTTAAAAACAAGATCCAAACATACGTTTAATGCCGCACTGACCTGTTAAAGCAACATTTCTTCCGCTCTTGACGTCTGTCTACAGGCCCCTAAGCTAGTTCACATCCCTGTCTGTGCTTAGCGTACATGACAAATAGTTGTGCAACTTCATGAATCCAGAGGTCAGGGCTAACGCAGACGCGGGGGGAGGAGGTGTGTGTGTGTGTGAGGTTGGGGGGTGGGGGTATATCCGGAAGGATTTGGAACATTTGATTGACGGGCCATGTATGTGTAAGCGTGTAACCCGGGGGTAGTGGTGACAGAGGCTGTGTTGTTAATGTAAAGTTTTAATCAAATCAGAGGTGAGGGGTCAAGAGTACAGTGGCTGCCAGTGTGACGGCAGAGGATGAATGGAGGAGGACTGAGAGAAGAGAGGATGTGATGGTGCAGCGGGGGGTCGCTAGGTCTTCTGGTTAACGAGCTTCTCGGCTGTAGCCCACGTCTCGCCTCTGACTCACACTGCCCTCAGGCTCCGTCTCTCTCTCACTCATGCTTTCTTTAAGAGAGTCTTTTTGCACTTCTTTGGTAGTTGTGCGAACACAAACAAGCGAATTTCATAAGGGAATGCTTGAGGCAACACGCAGGCTACAGGTCTTAATGTTCGACATAATGAGAGAAAATGAACTTTAATAGTTGGTATCATCCTCATACGAACGCTGTCAGACTCACCTGCCTTGGATGAAATAAAGACTTGCTGAATTAAACCATTTGTGTGTTTTTCCCCAGTGTTCCCATGTATACCAGAAAAACCTGGCATGCCCTGTCCTGGAGAAGACAGTGAGTAATTTCTAGTCAACGTATTTCATTACACTTTATCAGACACTGATAAGTAGCATTTCAGTGAGAGACTGTGACTTGATACATCCTCTTCCAAGAAATCTTAACGAGGAAAGTTTCACTTGTTCAATGGGGTCTCAGGTCCCAAAGAAACCCATGTTTGAATTAATTGGCCAGAAGAACGTGTATTAAAGCATTCAAACACTATGTAACATAAACCATAAATATTGGCTCATGAAGATGGTGTTATACTTGGCTAAAAATACATATCTCAAAATTGGTGAAAGGGAGGATTTAATTTATTTAAAACAGTAGATTTTTCCCATTAACCTAATTTTTAGAATGTGTTATTGATACATCTGTTTGTAGATAATATAAACTGGCCAAAATATCTGTCAGTACAGCAAGTTTGATACAAGGAAAACTACATTGATCCAAAAGCCCATAAACATTTTCGTGTTTTCAGACTTAAATTGTGTATAAAATAAATGACTTACGTGCGATGTACTACTTAAACGTCCTATTCTTCTCTTCACAGAGTCTATATATCGGCGTGGAGCACGGCGCTGGAGGAAGCTCTACTACGCCAGTGGCCACGCCTTCCAGGCCAAACGCTTTAACAGGGTGAGACATGACACTGAATTCTGTTTAACTGTAAAGACCTCAATGATGGACTCAGGTGTCTGTAACAGACCCGAGGAGATCGCAAATATAAATGACAAGAGAACAAATACAAAACTAAAGAATTCAAGAGAAAGCACACCCAACATACAGTACATGAGAATTGCAGTTGATTTTGGTAAATAAGATATTACCTACTTTATCTGGAAAACCTAAACACAATGCACCTTCCAAAGTTACACATTGTGTTTAAATGAGAATGACACATTCACTGTCTGTGGTAATTTCTCGTCGTATTAGTTAATTGAGCGGCTGAGGTTTATAGAACAACGGCTCTGGTAGGATTTCATTATAAACCAGCAGGTGTACATGATTCTGAAACCATCACAGTAACTGGAGCATCTCCTGGAATAAAATATTATATTCAATAGTGTTCAAAATGAAATGTTTTCCCCATGTGCCCTTCTGAGCAGAGAGCCCACTGTGCCATCTGTACGGACCGTATCTGGGGTCTGGGAAGACAAGGCTACAAATGCATCAACTGCAAACTGCTGGTGCACAAGAAGTGCCATAAACTGGTGACAGTGGAGTGTGGCAGACCGATGATCCAGGTGAGGGCGGTGACTAATGACATACTAACAGTGATAAGCTTGGTATTGTGAAGTGGATCATTAACATCCATGATAATAATAAACAGTAAAAGATTTTAATGTGCTTATTGTCTAGGAACCAATCATGCCCGGCCAACCATCGAGTCAGTTAGACCAAACAGAACAGCCAGGTAACAACACACACACAAACACACACGCTTTGTACTTGAGGTGCAGGCTACATTGAGT
>CAAKHC010014591.1:26809-39422 GCA_901007825.1 Macroramphosus scolopax | reverse complement strand
GCTCCAGATAGATAGATAGATAGATAGATAGATAGATAGATAGATAGATAGATAGATAGATAGATAGATAGATAGATAGATAGATAGATAGATAGATGGATAGATGGATGGATGGATGGATGGATGGATGGATGGATGTGATTGGCTGGCAGGTGTGCATTTACACTGTGAATTGCACAGTCACACATACTTTGGCTCGACTTTAATCACCGCTCTAAATTCATCCGCTGCCCGAATGTAACCATGGCAACATGAAAGACCACAGTTGTCAAAGCTTTTTAAGAACTGCGGCAAGTACAGATGTGATTAGGCTCGTTATCAACTTTATTAACGAGCGAGAGGAAGAAGAGCACAAGCATCAGCTGAGTTTTTTTTTTAAGAAATTGGACACAGAGGAGGAAAAAGAAAGAAACTAAGTAAAAAAAATGCACAAGGAACAGACAGCTAAATGGATTAATATGAAAGAGGAAAGGAAGGCATTAACAGACAATTAATACAGAATACAGAATAAAATGGGTGGTTAATATCACGGCTGGATAGCCTATGAATCCATTTACATTTTTTAAGCATCAGCAAGAAATATGTCAGGGTATATTACCACATCAATTTTTCTCCTTTTTCCTTTCTCCACCAAAAACAGTAAGTTCAAGAAAACATTTTTTTTATATGGTTGGCAAATTATTGGAGGCACTTTGTGTCTGTCCTCCGCATCGTGCACGACCACCGGTTGATCGTACCTGTTTACGACCCAGCATGCTAACGTGCTAAGAAGCCGTCGGCTGCTGTGCAGCGCAGCACAACACAAAGACCCGTCACTGCAGCTGCTGAATTTCTTTCCTGTTCAAGCACTTCCAACTCATATATAAGTTATATTACTGCCGACACTTAACTTTTTACAACCCACAAACTACTTTAGAGGCAGGCTTTGTGCGGGGAACGTGGTTGCTGATCGTGCTGGTAGCACTTAAAGAGGCTCTTATCATTAGAGTCAGCTGCACCATAGAAGCAGACGTTTGGTTTCCTTTTCCTTGCTGGATTTGCCATTTCTCACTGTCAACCCCCAAACAGCAGCCAGATGGAGAGTAAACACCCATAACAAAGCCTCCTGCCTCTCCTTTCCCTCCACCAGTGAAAGCTTTGAATAGACTCTGACACGAGCGTGTTGGTTGAAATAAATATTTTATGACCAAGCAAAAGGAAGTGACAGAATCCACAGAAGATATTTGAATTCTACTGAGCAGAAAATTTAGTCTCTCATCCTCCTGTCAGGCACAGCAGCTGCTGAACACCACTACTAATCTTGTATTTTGTTTTAACATCAATATGAAATCAAAGATTCAATGGCACAAAACTTCATTTTTTATCAGGGTTCATTGAGATAACACAGTGTTATCAAGTATCCAATGACAGGATACTTAAATGTTTGTGGGGAAGTTCAGTATTGAGGTTTTTCTAAAGAGTTTGGTCGTTTATAGAAGCCGTTAAAGAACTTGTGCATCATTAAGTTTCAGCTTGATGTTTAATGATCCGTTTGTCCTAAAAGTGTGTCGCCTAAATTATAATTAGATAACGTAAGATATTTGTCTGAAGGATATTGGGAGCTACAGATGTGAAATTCGCAACATCATGAAAGTCATTTACGTTATAACTGAGCATAACTTCACGGTAACATACCAACTTTCTTCAATATGAATTGTCCCGATGCATTCTCAGTCCTCGGCTCTCTCTAACTGCCTGTATGCACCGCTGAACACAGTAGGCAGAAACCCAATTTGCATATCAATTAATGAGCTGCGAGCCCATTTCTTATTGAGCAGCCAGGGCTGAAAGAGAATAGAGACCAGAAACTGTCAACAAGGGTCTGACAGTCTCTAGTCTCTATTCTAAGCCGTTCTCACACACTTTTGTTCCTCCTTTTCTTGCACCTTTTTCTCCCCCTTTCATCTCTTTCACTCCGGCTCTCCCTTTGTTTCCCACCGATCCCTCCAATTAGAGCCAAGACCATTAGAAATACTGTATCAGTGAACCTGGAGCTCACGGCGGAGCAGTGGAAGAAGAAATACGGGAAGGAG
This sequence comes from Macroramphosus scolopax, assembly GCA_901007825.1. NCBI lineage: Eukaryota > Metazoa > Chordata > Actinopteri > Syngnathiformes > Centriscidae > Macroramphosus > Macroramphosus scolopax. The sequence continues at coordinate 37,350 of CAAKHC010014591.1, read as the reverse complement.
AAGGAGAAGAACAGGTCAATGAAGGAGGCAATTCAGAGGCTTGAGGCTGAGCTGAACCGCTGGAGGAACGGTAATATTAATGCATTTCATGAAGCAGCAGCAGCACAAATACCACTCTTAGTGTCCAACTGTTGCAGTTGTCATTTTCTCACAGCTCACATAGTTTAAATAGCAAATGTACTTGCACCCCTCTGTGCCCTCATGGGTGCTATGGGCTTATAATGAGGTGCAGTGAGGCGCATTGTTGGTGCATTCCTATCTTGATGCAGCGCAAAGTTTGTGCCATTGACCAATAAAAAACAGGTTTAAAGTCAATGAAGCAGAAGGATTCCTGTTCTGGAGCGAGTCCAGTATACAGACAGGAAGACGTGCAGGTGAACAACACACATAGCTCTGCTCGTTACAGACGTACAGGGACGATTGCATCTAAAACATCAGATGATTTCACCGCAGGGAGCTTCAGTGGCTTCACGCTGCTCCTGAAGATGGTCTGCGTGTGTGTTTTCAGGTGTGTGTGTGTGCCCTGCATCCAAAGCTGTGTTCAACTTAAAACACAATTCATTTAGATCCCTGAAGCGATTCCCCCGCAGCAAAAACTAAACACGTGAGAGCCGCCGAGCGCACTGATAAACAGTGTAAATAGGATGCAAACGCACCTGGCTTTTAATGTGAACTAGCGATCGACTGTCGGTAAATTCTGAACAAATCACCTATCGTATGATTAATTCAGACGATAATTGTATTCCCTTTGCAGCGTGTGCCTCATTTTGACAACAGATTATGTATCATTCAATTAATTTGAATTGATTGAACACAAACGCTCCATCACTGTGTGCAGTCGACCATGAACTACAGATCTTTCAAATGGGGCCCTTAGCGCTGTAGAACTATCAAGAGATGAATCAAAAAGAATGAAAAGTCAATCGTACGGTGAAAAAAGTGCAAATTTAACCTCCTTTCTCCTCATTTGAATAGATGCCAGTAGACAGTCGAACAGGCTCGCTGCCCGAAACACTTCAAGATCCATTTCTGGTCATTTTTATTTCATATCGTTCACACGTCTTCACAATGTGCTGGAGGCCAGAAACACTGAAGGCTTTATATTTACATGTATGAATCCTTTTTAATGATCCTCACAGCTACAGACGAGTCATGACACACAAGCACACACACACCCACATACGTAAGCACCTTTCCCACTGGACTTCTAAGCCAATTCAAATGTCAGAGCCCTCAATGGTAGTGATCGGGTGATCAGTTGACATTCAAGCGGTGTAATGAATCTTGTCTGTTGCGTCTGCAGAAGATCATTCCCTCCGCGCTTGACCTGAATTTTATAACCACTGTAACACATCTTTATTGAACAACTATCAGGGAGGGTTACTGATGCATCATCCCACTCACTCACTTTAATCCGCCTGCACGCACACGCGCACACGCACACACACGCACACACACACACACACACACACGCACTGCATGTACTGTCTCTCCTCCTTTATCTATCTCCTAGACTTTAATACTAAAGTCTACTAATTCATAATACATCATTTGGACGAGCTCGTTGCCCGGGCGACTCCCCCACACCACGGACACAGACACACATGGCTCCCTACATGGTCTCCCACGTCAGGCCAGACACTCCCTGAGAGGAATTCGGTTGACCTCCATCTTGTACCACATTACCCGACTCTTTAGTCAAGGATGGCCCAAAGACAGGAACAGCTGTCCCATTCAGTAAATCCTTTCCCTCGTGTTCCCAAGGCAGCGATCTCTTATAGTGTGTATGGAGAGTGATCTGCATGCAGGGTTTTGATTCATTTAACCTTGCAGCTTCTGTAATTGATTAGCACAACTTCCACCTGATGGGAGGGATTCATCACTGAAAGGTGTTAGTCCGCTGTGTTGTCTTAAATACGGCCTCGGGATTTAAATGCCTGTGATCCTGTGGGAAAGGGGATAAAAGCATGATGTCATAAACACATTATAACACTAAATAAATGTGCGTTCTCTTACATCGGGTACTGGTAGTACTCTGGAGGCAGAGCCGCCTCTTTGACTCTCTCGCTTCATTGCCGGTCTAATGGGATTATTCCCCCGGCTATTTTCAGATGACATAATCAAACACATTAAAATGTAAATATTGTAAATCGTTTCTGATAGCAGTCATTAGGTAATACTGTAGTAAGTCATATATCATGTTTATTATACAAATAGTGTCGGCATTGCACTACTGTGTAAGTATAACTTTGCTTCCTGCTTTTTGCTCTTATTTCCAGGGGCAAGTTTGTATAAATAGTAGTGCCAAGCTTGAAATGAATTGCTGCTCAGATGGGACTCCGAGCCTTTTCCTCTGCTGTTCGTTCCATTCTGTGTGTATTTAGAATGTAAAATGTTCTCAGAGTTTTTAAATGTGAAATACTGAACAAGTCTCCAAGCCAGACGCAGGAACCCTCGATATATTCATGTAATTTATCTTCCAGGGCCTCAGGCGTGCTAAAGGGTGGTAAAACTATCTTAAACCATAGATAAAAAGCTATTCCAGGAGGAAGGAACGGACATACGCTGAAGATTAACAAATGAAACCTTATTTTATGCATCACTCCAAACGGGAGAATATTCCAGAGATAAGCTTGATTTGCTAAAAAATCTAATATATGTCCCTTATCTTTAGGTGAGGCTGTGTTAGAGCAGCTGAGCGAAGACTCCGAGGACGTCCCTCTGGTGCCTCCTGAATCTGAGGAGCCGGCCCTGGAAATCTGCAGCCCCTGCTCCGTTGCCTCCTCTATTGTTGTGCACATCTCCGAGGAGGAGCGCCAGAAGTATGAGGAGGAGATCCGCAAGCTGTACAAACAGTTGGATGATAAGGTGATGAATGGAGGCGGTGCGAGGAGCGTTTCTGTGCACGCAGAGCACATGGCTAGAATTATTGTAATAGTATGCAAATGTGAATAGAAAATGCAGCACACATGTATTATTTATGTTAATGCATTGAGGATCAGACACACGGTGAATCAGAGAAGACGTAGTTTGGGAAGTGATTGTGATGTTTTTTTTCGTGCAAGAACAGAGAGAGAGAGAGAGAGAGAGAGAGAGAGAAATGATAGCAACAGAAAAGTCCATGTGTTGTTGTAGATTTTACATTTGCCAAGAATCGTTCTTAGAGTCGACCACTTCAAACGTACCTCTTAAAAAGAACCATGAATGAGGCGAGCTGGTTCTGGCAGTCGACTGGAGCTGCGCGGCCAATCAGACGTGACACGCCCGACTGTCCACTTCATCCACCAATCACACTCTCCCAATTCGGTGGGGTATTTAAACTAAAGGGATTTCCCATCTCTCCCTCTGCCTGTCAACATCGCCGCTGAACTGTATCAGCCTCACTGCCTCCCCTCAGCCCCGCCTCCACCCCAGCATCCACCCCAGCATCCACCTGTAGGCTCCGATAGGGGGGTCTAAGATATTCAGATACTCCCTGCATGTGTTTACATGCATCTTGGGGAGTGATGAGGTCGGAGCCTAGACGCCAAACTGCAACCGTTTTCTGCTACTTGACAGAAATAGGATATCTTGCTGCTCTGATTCTGCTCCGTCGGCATTGATGTCAAACTCACATCACAGAGTAGAACTTACTGATATGTTGAGATCTAGGGAGTAAAAAATCTTGTAGGAATATTAGATGCTCCAGTACAGATACCAGACAACTCAACTAAAGTGCAGTTACCTCCCACATTTCTACTTCCCACGTCTGCTTCTGTGGTTCCTCCATCTGTTCTACCATCTACTGTTTTAATTTAGATCACAATACAATCTTCTGCACGTCGTCTCTGAAAGTCTTTTCAAGCTCTGGTCACTGCACCTCTCCTGGCCATGTACGACTGTGTGGGGATCTGTGCAGCAACACATAAAACGGTTATTGAACTAACATATTCAATGTTTCTCTTTGCAACTGAAGGACGATGAGATCAACCACCAGAGCCAGATTGTGGAGAAGCTGAGGGAGCAGATGCTCGACCAGGAGGAGGTAAAACACCTCAGCTTTACATCCTTTCAATTTGTTTAAATGATCCACATGGAGGCTGAAGCATCTTCAAAGTACGGTTCGACCGTAAGAAGGTTTATCATCCGGCCCCCTTGAGATGAATGAAAAGCACTTCTTTACAGGTGCCTGGATGCTCTTGAAAGAACATAAAAGCGTTATTGTCTAATCGTATTTACACGTTAACAGCAGTTAAAATTGATTTCAGTGGCTGTTTGGGCATAAACGAACGTGAAACGGTTCAATAAAAATGATGGACTGACGCATCGTGAGTTAATCCTATGCTGACAAACAAACCGTAATTATCTGGGGATGAATATGACTGTTTATTTACCAGGAAATGTTGTTTACAGCTATTTGTCACACAAATATACAGAGCACAAAATGGGCTTGTTTGCTTGTATATCCCTTTTTTTTTTTTTTTTAATTAGATCAATCCAATTAGACGTCATTAAGAACAGTACTTACAGCATCTATTCAAAACAGCAGCTAAACAAGTGCGTTAAAACTGCCTGAAACAGTCTCAGCATGCGGCTCCCTGCTGAGTCACACACAGTCAGACTGGGTCTTTTATATCAGGCAGTCGCCCTGCTGCGGGTTGAGCTGTGCACGATGGTTAAAAGCTACCCAACCTTAGCTTGTTGACAGTGATATGAGTTTCCTTCCATCTGGCCAAACAGAAGCTCGGTGCAAACATGCCGACACCCTGCAGAGGAACATCCACGTTTAATGGAGTGCATTCAGTGAAACAAAGCCGTCATTACAGATGCAATCAAACACGGTGGCAAATTAATTAAGATCCTTGTTGACTTTATCTTTTCCTCTCTTAAACTATATTGTTTTACAGTGATTGCATGTATGTTTTTGAGGCACAATTCTTCCATAAATGTATCTTCTTAGCTTTTAGCTTCATCCCGGGGAGACAGCGAGAGGGTGCAGTCGGAGCTCGGCAGGCTGCAGTCGGAGAGCGACTGTGCCAAGACCGAGGTGAAGGAGGTGTTGCAGGCTCTGGAGGAGCTGGCTGTCAACTATGACCAGAAGAGCCTGGAGGTTGAGGAGAAGACCGTGCAGAACAAGCTGCTGGCTGACGAGCTGGCGAAGAAAATGGTGGGTTTCTCTGCAAGCATGGATGAGTGACTGGAAACAGGAGGAAACTAGAGAATTACCTACGTGGATGGACAAAATCATGTACTGCAGTATATATATATATAGCAACCTTAACACTTTCTCTTCCCTCGATAGCTTGTTTGCAGTAGTGAAGGTCTCAGCTCTGCAGTTAGTTTATTTATTGAGCCGGAGAAGTTGAGTTATTAATGATATTCAGGTTATGAAGCCTTTCAAGCCTTCATATTCAGACGTATTCACGACGGTCTGAAGAGACTGTGTCTCCACCAGCTGCACATAAAGTTAATGAAGAGAAGTTATTGTGTATTGATTAGAAGAAGGTGTGTGCAGCATATTAATAAAAGGAAAGGAGAATAAAAAGGATGGAGAGCAGGTCAGTCCTCTATAAAGCTATTGTGACTGCATCAGTGGACCCGCAGGGCCGCTCGTCACCCTCCTAAATTCTCCGCAGTATTTCATGCATCCTTTTACAATCCGCACCGGTGTCTGCCGGTAGTATAACAACTCACAGCAAAGTTCGGTTGAATAAATCCAGCTGGAACCGATTATTCTCCTCTATCGTCTCACTTATCACGCCGGCTCCACGGCGCCTTCCATCTCTTCTTCTCTTCTGTCGGAGAAGAAGAGATGCGAATGTGCAACGGTGCGTTTTTTTTTTTTTTCCCGTTCACCGTATTCACAGCCGGAGCCGCAGTGACCCAGAAAAAATGGGTCATCGGAGTGCATTCATCACCATCTTCACCCCACTGGCACCTCAGCGGTCTTCGGGAGGGGGAAGCTCCTCTCTTCTCCTGCAGGAGGCCGTGCCATCTCTCAATGTCACCGTCATTCATCTGCTCCCTTTAAGCACCCTCTCTCACCCATCCGTCCATTTAAGCCCCTCTATAGTTATGATGAACTCCATTCATCACTCGCACAGACACCTCTGCTTCTTTATACCTCCTCATAAATCTCTCCTCAAGTAAACATTTGTCATTAACCTCTCTCTCTCACTCTCTCTCTCTCTCTCTCTCTCTCTGTGTACTTAACCTAACCTCTCTCTCTCTCTCCTCTCTCTCCCTTTATTCATACATTATCGATATCAATTAATTATACACTACCAACTCAATGTTATGACAAGCCAAGGGACCTGGAAAATAATCAGGGCGGCTTATAGTTAATGGAGGAGGTGAAGATGGAGAGGCTGATAGAAAGAAGATAACGTTACTGTATTTAAGGAGCCGGTTTAACGGTACGTTCAGCTGACGGATGATTTACGGAGGCAATAACTTATAAATGCCCGATTAATTATAGTTGTCATATTGAACCATTAAAACTGGTCGTGTTAATCATGTTGAGAAAAAAAACTATTTTATAAGATCAAATCATTTTGTTTGTGAGATAGAAAAAGTATCGACTGGTTGCAAGTCTGCTGTGTTCGTGTGATTAGAGCACGGCGTTGCTCAGACAGCTGTCCTTTGTAGAAATGGAGGAGCTGCGCGCCATCAGGCTCAATTCCAGCTCCTCTTCATCACCCACTATCTCTTATAGGTTATTGATTTGTAATTTGGTGACCATTATGTTCTCTTACTAGGGTTTATGAGAACGGGGTTAGGGGGTTAAAAGGCTGTCGAATGGGATGTCAATCCCTCTCTCTTCCTCCCTGTTCTGTAGTTGCCTTCTCACTCCTCTTCCTCTGCGTTCACTCCTTTCTTTCCACAGACTCGCCTTGTGGCATTGGAGTCACAGCTGTCCCGTATCCAAGAAGTGAGCAGCCACCAGAGAAAACGCATTGCAGAGATTCTCAACGGGCTAATGAGGGACCTGCGTGAGTTCAGCACCATCGTCGGGAACAGGGACATCAAGCTGGTGAGTGGAGCGGAAGACGCCGGCTGGCAGAGCTCACGCTCACCTGTGGTGCCGACAGATGTTTGGCAAGATAGGTGTAAAAGTCGTGATGTCCGTGCCAAAAGATGAGCCATTGGATATCTGCAGGTTTAATTATCTGTCATTCATACATCACTGCAGGACTCAGCATCAGCTAGTCGTTCCCCTGAATGTCTATAAATGCAGTTGAGGTAACACAAGGAGAAACACAGAGTGTGTGACTGCACGAGGTAAACAATCCGGCAACCAAAAATAGGAAAGACTAGAATATGTATACACAAGGGACAGAGCAAATAACAAATGGGACTTGGGGTGAATACAACAGGGCGGGGCAGGCGTTCAGGAGACAAAGACAGGAAGTGAACCCAGACACACAAGGTGATACTTTCAAAATAAAACGTGAAAAGTCCAGGCAGGAACCTTGACACACATAAATACTTTTCTGTAGCACCTAAGAAGGGTCAGCTGGTTTTCATCTCAAATACAGTGCGTACTGACTCTATTAGGGGTATTGAACTGTGTTTTGGCCAAGCTGAAGGGCCGTACATGAAATGAACTGAACAATAAATGTTTGATATCAAACCTGAGGCAACCTTATCCTCAGAAATATCTTTTAATATTTATGTATCATCCTCCGCAGTTCACTTCAGAGCATCTGAATCAAAGCATCTGCTAAATTAATGCTATAAACCGGGTGGATGTGTGTCCCAAATTGCCAGGAAGCGAGTCGCTCACACTCAATCTGAACCAAACTTCTCCAATACCCCTTTAACTGTCTCTCCGCCTCATCTGCCCCCCAGCCCATGGAGATCACCGGTGTTATCGAGGAGGAGTTCACAGTCGCTCGCCTCTACATCAGTAAAATCAAGTCCGAGGTGAAGTCGATGGTGAAGCGCTGCCGCCACTTGGAGAACCTTCAAACGGAGTGCCACCGCAAGATGGAGGAGACGGGCAGAGAGCTGTCCTCGTGTCACCTCCTCGTCTCTCAGGTGAGGATACAGAGTTGGTCACAGCACCGAGTGATACAGGAATCTGCAACATCTGCAAACATGTGATGTTGTTTAGAGGGAAATTTTGGTGTTAATGTTTAGAAATCAGGACGCTGCAAACTGCAAGTGCAGTGGAATGAATTACCATAATAAGAGTGTTGCTGAGCACACGGCTCTTCATCAAACTAATTAACATCTCACATGCTTACGTGGGTCTTTGTATGATGTTAATTACTGGGATGGGGAGCCGTGTGCTCAAAACGTCTCTCAGCTGTTTGTGGCAATAACTCATCAGAAACAGCCGAGGTACCGACCCGAACATTAATGTGTGTTCTGTATTCTTTGTGCTGATGTGGTTGCTTGGAGCCATCATGGCGTTAATTCAGCTATCATTGGTATTCCCTAACGGGATCATAAATATTCATTGCACGCCCGAGCCTCGGTACAGAACCTCTGTCGGTCTGTGAGTGTAAAGTGTTCTCATGGGTGGATGTCCCGTCCTCATCAGTAAACCGTCTGCGTTCTGTGTTCCAGCATGAGGTGAAGATTCGCTCTCTGACGGATTGCATGCAGAACGTGGAGCTGAAGAGGAGACAGCTGGAGGAGAGCTGCGACTCTCTGAGCGAGGAGCTGGCCAAAGTCCAAGCCCAAGGTACGATACACGTATCATTGTAGCTGGAAACGGAACTACTCAGACTCTAAGGCGAAGGAGGAAATAATCAATATGGTCAGTCAATCAAAACAATAACACAAATCGCTGGTAGCGAATCCAATCAACCAGTCAAGAGTTTTTCCTATAAAATCATGTGACCTGTCTGTAGGGGTTAATTAGATAGATATTTTCTAAATCATTAATGTAAATGATGGTCCTCTAAATGCTGTGTGATATCCCCACTGCACATGTACAAAACAACATCTACATTAATGGTCTGACACAGTCAAACAAAATCGTGTCTCGTTGCAGTAAAATGTAAAAAAAAAGACAACAAATCTGTCGCTGCGTTTCGGCTCCAGCGAGCCGGAACTGTGAGAAAGTGCCTCCCTGCTTAAAACAATTTTATGGGCTTCAGTGGAGTGTCCCGTCCCTGAAGCCTTTCTACCCTGTCAAGAGGAGAGGGAAAACAAGGGTAAACACTGATGAACAGTTCAGGCTCCTAAATATTGTCAAGAAAAGGTCAGTGGTACATTTGAAATTCGATGCTGCAGATTCTCACAGTTCACAAATCCGGCCTGAGACAATGTGAGTCGTTCTTCCTGAGGACATCAATGCAACTCTATTAAAGAAGGGGTGGATTTAAGGTGAAGGGATTCAATTTTGGCTTTACTACTCACCCGAGACAAGCAGTCCTCGAGTCGTTACAGAGGTAGATAAATACAAAGTGCTGCGGGTCACAGCCTGCAGCAAGGAGGAAGAGCTCTGTGATTTAATCATCAGACACCAGAAAGAGCAGCGAGCCAACTCACAGTGAGAGTGAATAGCAGTCGTTTGCACGAGTAGAGATTATTACAGCCAAACGTTACATAGATCTCGCTGATCTCGCTGTCAAATCTCAGACCTAACATCGAGTGGCAGGGAAAGTGTCTCGGCTTCAAAGTCATCGAATTGATGTAATATTGGCATCGAATGAATAATGAATTATATTTTCACATTCATATTCGGGCTCGTCCTGAGAAGTCGAGATGAGCCTGAATATTAATGTGAATTCGGGAAATGTCATAATAACAGAACGATCATTATTGAGGAAAGAAAAGGGAGGTCACTATTTAAATTATGCGCACAATTGACGCAGCAGTGAGCTCCACAGACAAAGATAACTCATTGCATGAGCGATAATAAGGATTGAAGTTTTATCCGAGTTAAAGAAAGTTTGCTATCAGCCGTTCGATCAGATACAGCTGAGTGTCATCAGCGTACAACTGGAGTTGAATTGGAAATAGCCTGCACAAAAAGGACTTGGTCCCGGTATCGACCCCTGGCGGACTGCACAGTTTGGTACGAAGGGAGGAGTTGTTCCATCCGTGGAATAAGAATGAACCCTCGTCTTTAAAGCCGGTCCAGATAAACCAGCTGCAGCCTTACAATCAGATCACATCAGAAAATGTTGGTCTGTGTGTGTGTGTTGCAGAGAACGTGTCACGGGTGGCCAGGGAGGAGGATCACACGTCTGTCCAGGACTCCTGTGATATAAAGGTAACCATGACGACACCCAGAGCAGCTTAATGTAATGACCTTTATCACGGCGGTGCAGCTCGCTGCCTTCTGCGCTCGTTGTCATGTGTGTGTGTCTGCATGTAAATCAGGCTCCTGACAATTACTGTCATTCACTGATTATTTGATTAATTGAAGGAAGTGGAGAAGAAATACATTTTTATTCACAAGTTATTAGAGTTAGACTTCGCTACAGGACGAAGCCCATTCATGCCACAAGGCAGATGTTATAATGTGGGACTTTGGGAAACATTCAACTTACTAGATAAACAACATTGGGCCCCAGAGATCAGGGACTCCCGGGGGGGAAGTT
>CAAKHC010014591.1:14162-26487 GCA_901007825.1 Macroramphosus scolopax | reverse complement strand
CCCCCCCCCTCTCTCTCTCTCTCTCACTGCCCACTTCAGAGGGCTCTGGAGCAGCAGATGGAGTCACACCGTGAGGCGCACAGCAAACAGCTTGGCCGCCTGCGAGACGAGATCAATGAGCAGCAGAGGCTCATCGACGAATTAACTGAGTCAGTTCTTCATTGGGATTCTTCACATTCACAGATATACAGGCTTTCCAAATCAGGAGTGAGCCTTAGATGCTAATAACTTGTACTGGAGAGCCGAAAAGTATTTTACAGGAGAAGTTTCGATGCATATAACGATGCATGTTTATTTATACGTATGAGAGCTCCGTACGATGCAGGTCTTACATGGTTCCTGTCAGTCGGCTGCAGGCTCAAAGCAGAAAGTCAACTCTATGTTTATAAGTGTTGACATGCTAAAATTGGGGCTATATGCTCCCAGCAGGGATCTCACAAAAGGCTGGCTCTTTCTGCAGGAGGGGCTGTGGGTGGTTTACATGCTGAAGCCGCTGTTGTACGACAGTGTGAGGGCCCCCCGTGCAGGTTTTGGCCCCTCTAGGTGTCTCGTTTTAAGGTTACAATGAGGCATGAGGAAACCGTGGGGCCGTCCCTCATGAGGGACTTATGTAGATTTCCCAGCTGGCCTAAGCGTGTGTGCTAACACCCATGGAGCACCTGCACAGAATTCCTTGATAAAATGACTCTTGAGCTTCTCTGCTTGTTCTGCTGGCGCAGGCTGATTTGGATAAGCAGCTTGAAAATGGATGGATGGCTGCCGGTGAGGTGGAACAGAGAGCAGAGAGGCAAACAGCTTTTCTATCTGAAGTGTGACATTTTGTCAAAGGATAAGAAAAACTGTTGTGAGAAATACAAATGTGTAGAATTTAAGGTAACAAGCTAAAATCAAACTATTGAATTAGCTCCAAATTATAACAGGAGTCTAGAAGAGTTCTAGATAAGACCCAACCAATCCCTTATTAGTAATATATTAAAATAATCTCCCTTTTGAGCAGAACTAGACTCAAGGTGGGCGGCCATCTGCCTCGACCAGTTGGGTCGAGGGTGAGACAAACACTGTACGGGACACTTTCATGCTTCATTTCAACTAATGACTATTACTCATGAATTATTGAATTGTTTCCCTCAAATGTCCAACTGGTCAGCGAAGTGTCCTCCTGTCCTCAGAGGAACTTCAGGGAAAAAAGTAATGACGAAGAAAATGACCTCTTTTAAAGTCGAGTGCTGCCTCTTTTATTATGTGACAGTAAAGAGACATTGAACTGAAGAAATTAAAAACCATAAAAATGCCTTCTAATAGTGAAGAAATATTACAGTAGGACTCTTTTTATGACAAACTTTAGGAAAGAGACAGACAGTGTGTGTGCGTGTTTTGTTTTTTCATTGTACACCTTTTGCAGCTGTAACCAGAAGTTGGAGCTGGAGTTGGAGCAACTGCACGGTGACTTTGAACATCTCAGGAGCCAAGAGCATCACAAGAGCCGGCAGCTGGAGGAGCTGACGTGAGTCCCCGCGTTACAGCGTTCAAACACTTCACCATATGGAGGCCTGGAGGAGAGCTGCCACGTCTGATTCACGTCTCCCACCTCTCTCTTTTCCTTTTGTCCACATATTTCAGCCCCTACTTTACCTCCGCCTGTCATTCTGTTTACAGTGTGCGTCTCGTTCTGGGGAGAAACACAGTCAAACAGATCAGCTAAAATTACCCGGAGGCTTTTTATTAATACCCCGTCTTCTCTCCGACTCTCTGAGCTCTTTCTTTATGTCGCTCTCTCTTTGCACCCCCTTTATGGAGTTTTTGGACGGGGGAGCAGCTGGCCGCTAATAGGCCTCATTCTGCACTGACCTTTGCAGTATATTGCATCAGATGGCAGATGGGTAACAGCCCAAGAGAGACGACAGCCACTCCATGCAGTGATTGCTCTTCATCATGAATTATTCTAATAAGAAAACGGTGCTAATGTTTTAAAAGGTTCATTGTGAGTTTATCTCCCTGTTCATCCACAGATTTCTCCACGAGCGACATGAGCAGTCGAAGCAGGATCTCAAAGGCCTGGAAGAGACTGTTGTAAGTCATTATTTGCAGTCACGATTCACTCGGCTCCCTCAGAGGCCGCCGATCCACTAAATACACTCTGAACTGCATACAGTAACTGCACTATTTCCCCTTTCCTTTCTTTTAATACTGCAGGCTCGTGAGCTCCACACCCTCCACAACCTCCGGAAGCTTTTTGTTCAAGACCTCACGGCTCGAGTTCGAAAAGTAAGCCAGACACAGCTAAGCCATACAACTAAATCCCTTAATCCCTCTTTATATTAATTGTAGCTTGAATACAAGTAGATCTACGTGGAGCAAAAACAAACCGCAGTGTACGCAGCGACACTGCAGACGGAACGTTATACCATGTTATCTGCTGTTTCTTCTCTGCAGAGTGCAGAGATGGAGCCTCATGATAGCGGCGGATACATCACCCAGAAACAGAAGATTTCCTTTCTTGAAAACAACCTGGACCAGCTTACAAAAGTTCACAAACAGGTAACAACTATACGTTATTGTTCCATTCAAATCCCAAATTAGGAAACTCTTTGGCAGAAGTAGAAAGGCAGAAATTGTTTTTGTCTGATTATATGTGAGAGGAAGCCGGGAAGAGCCAACCAAATTAAAACACGAAGCACTGGGAGACATTCATCTCTGCTCTCCTATGGGCGAAGGAAACCCCAGCAACCATCAATCATCCAGCTACAGCAACTTTACACCCAAGTCTCCTTGAAAACAGAGCAGTGGGAGGTGTTAACTGAGGCGCCCTCAGGGGAAGGAAGCTACCGAGCATAAAGCAGTTACTTAGATTTGAAAAACATAAATGAATTCATCCTCGTGCCGGTGCACACGAACATGCTCAGTCTTTCTCGCAGCTCCCGCTCACGCACAAACTCAAAAGCATCCGTGCGTTCAAAAAAGATTAGACAAACGTATGTGCAAAACTCTTTTATTGTCCTAAATGCAGTGCAGAGGTTGTGCAAACGTTGTGGAGGCTGGCGAGAGCTGCACTGCAGCAGATTGTTTGCTGTGAGAGTCCATCTCGTTCACCACCTGCTGATACCGTTGCAATTGAAGGAAGTGAAGGTCATACATCAGTGAACTCCTGAAGGAGGAACGCTACGGTTGTCCCTGTAAATGTCTTCCTATCTCCACACCAGCACGTACACACACACAACTTTCCTGATCTCCAATATAGCAGCAGACTGAAGCCCTGCTGGTATCCTGCCTCTATTTATTTTCTTGAAACTCAGGCGCAGAGATTTTAAAAGTGAACTAAAAACTTTCTAATCCCAGAGTTATTGAGAAAAACAAAAGTAAATCTGTAATAAAATTAAAACAGTATCTGATGCAGAACAGCTCCATCATGTAGTCAGTGTAGTTTGCAGGTTGTAGGTTAGTTTGCATGTTCACATGTCTGCAGACTCTTTGTTTAAAGATGCTATATTTACATAATTTAGTTCAAAACATCCGAAAATGAACTAAAATGATCAACCGGGTGTGAAGAAATAACATTTCTGACACAGTCAAAGACATTTATGTGTGCATATTTATTGCGGTTAGCAGGCTAGCATGGTTCTTCCCATTCTGTAATGCCACTTTGTGAGTCTTTGTGAGAGGATGAAGAAGGAGCCGCTGCCCAGAGGCCATTTCATGTATCAAGCAAACCAGGCGTACTGATCTTCATTGGCCCGTTGAAATCAGATCTTTAGTGCAGCGGATGACAACACAAACAAACAAAACTGACAAAAAAAATGATGCTGTTGTACTTTTTCTTAAAAACGTAGTTAAACAATCAGTAATGTAAACAACAGGCTGACGGCACGAGTGGTGAATCATGATTGTAGTCAGGTGGTGTTGACCCAATAGTGGATCAACTTATGTTACATTAATAATCTAGAGCAGGAATGAGTTCAAAGAGATGTCCAGTTCTTACACATAGCACCTTTAAAGGTTTAAAGGTCATTCAGGTGTCGTTCACAACATTGAATTCTACCATAAATAAACAACAGCATCATCTAGCTGCTCTGGGTTTAATGTGCTAAAGGACTTCTGAGCCTTTGCAATCAATGCAGTATTGATTTTAATAAAAGTGGTATATTATACTGTCCTCCTTGTTCACTGAGGTTACGTTAGTTGCACTGGTTTATACTGTGCTGGTGTAGTTCAGGCACCTGAGCATGTTCCTTTAAGATAACAGACAGTATATGCTGTCTTTTCCGTCGACACATCAGGTCACACTTGACAGTTCTTCGTTCCACCCGGCTGCACTTTCTTGGTTGTAACTGACAGAAACGTTCCAGTTCAAACTCAGAGGTCGTGCTGATGCCTTGTTAAATCCGTTGTTGTGTTTGTACTGTAACAGGCGGCGTTATCCCTCACAAGGCGAGCACATGTTTTTATATTGAGTAGGTAGAACAAAGGTTTCTCATGCTTGGCCCTCCTTGACAGAATCATGGAAACTGACCGATTATATTACTCGTAATAATATAATAAACATATAATAATGTATGTCATGTTTGGTTTCCTCTGAGCGTACTGTATGTGTGTGTTTGTGTCTCACAGCTGGTGCGTGACAATGCAGATCTTCGCTGTGAGCTTCCGAAACTGGAGAAACGTCTTCGGTCTACGGCCGAGCGAGTTAAGGCCCTGGAGGGTGCACTGAAGGAGGCGAAGGAAGGAGCCATGAAGGACCGGCATCGTTACCAGCAGGAAGTGGAGCGAATCAAAGACGTGATGAGGACCCGCAATCCTTTCCGCCGTCCTCTCGCCGCACAGATAGGTAACACAGACACCTCAATCACAGATTTTGCCACGTCGAAATGACTCGACAGCCGTCATCAGTCACATAGACGAGACGTTGCACAGATGCTGGTGTCATCTCATCATTCATAATCCTACCTTTGGGTGTTGTTGGCAGGATTCCAATGATATCACTGCTGAGGACGGGAATTGCTTCTTTTTTTTCCCAACAATCAGATCACACACACACACACACAACCGTCTACAATGTCTTCAACAGTTCCATTTAAAGGAGCAGTCCGTAGGATGTAGTGACATCTAGTGGTGAAGTTGGAGGTTGCAACCCTTCGTCTCATCCCTCCCTGGGTTCTCAGATCACATTGTTTGCCAGCACCACTTATTCACAAACAGAAAGCAAAAACAAATGCTCAAACACACTTAAGACATACTAGGTAATTTTTCTGTAATTTAATTGCAGGAAACTTATCATAATTATGCCAAAACAACTACTTCATGATGCGGATATAAATGAATGTTATATAGTCACATGGCATATTAGCTTCAGTACATTTTCTTTAGTACTTCTAATAACAATAAAAGCAATCATCACAGTAATTGATTTTGTGCAGCACAACTTCCCTCACTCATTAATCAGAATTATATTGATTCGTCCACCAACGCCCTTCAGATTCCTCCGTTATTGAATAAGAATAATTGTGATTAATATAACAAGAGTAGCGTAACAGTCAAAAATAGTTTTAAATATGTAGGATTAAGAATAAAGACAGAAATCTTGATATTCTTGCATTGGATTAGAGGATGTAAAGGTGGATAGTATCTGTTTGTCTCCGCTGTAATGGCCTGTGAGGAACCACTTTCCTGCCCGGTGCGAGTCTCCCTCTCATGTCCCTGCTGTTATTTCCTCAGAGGCAGCATTCACTTTCTGCTGTGCCGTCTTCTCTGTCATCCTGTCATCTCCTTCCTTCCTTCCCTCATCAAACTGCCCCGTGTGTGAGCTGCTGTCCCCCAGCATCAATCCTGTCCCATATCTGACAGCTCAGGACTTCAACCTATATAATTCAATGTATCCCTTGTTGATTATTATTATTGCTTTTGTGAAGATTGGCTGGAATGTGAGTCAGGCAGGAAATCACACTGTACAACCGCTGATCACAGAGAAGTACCATCCATCAGGAAGGCAGCGTGATTCATTTTGCTCACTTCACAGGAAGATAACTGCACTTAGACCTTTGAATTCTTTGTGGAACAGCAAATGGTTTGAGAAAATTAGATATTGATTTAGGAGTGTTTGTAGGATAATGACTCATTCACAGCGAAGCAGCTGTTGAAATAAGAAGAGTGAGGAAGCATTGCAAGTCAGATAAAGGAATAAAAAAAGGTAGAAGATGTCTTGATTCTCAATACTACCCAGACAATATTGCACTAAAGACGTACCTCAAAGTTGTTTTGTTGTTCATTCATGAAGGCATCGACCGACCAATCCACCCTGTGTTATCACTTACAGCGAAGCCTGTGCGTCCTGGCCACTACCCGCCCTGCTCTCCCACCAACCCATTCTTCATCCGAGGCTACAGCGATCACCCCGTCGCTCCCTCCAACGCTGTTACCCACAACAGCAACACCCAACAAGCCGCCGCTGCTCCTCCTCCAGCACCGCAGAGCGAGCGCAGGCTACCTGAACCCGAAGCCGTCTCCAACCAGAACAGCCCCGCCAAGCACGTCGACTCCCAAAACAACGATACACACGACAACAACGCTCCGAGCATGTGAGTGGCCTGAGACGGATGGCCGGGGCAACACGAAGCACTATTGCTATAATGAGTTTTGACATTGATGTACGATCCTCTGGCTCAGTAATCACCCGGGCGCGCTGATATTTTCAGTTTTCATTACTCCTTTTTGTTTTTATTGCACGACATGACTGATGTCCGGTTCAAGACGTGATTACGAGACAGAAGGTCCCACCTGTAGGTTTTCCTGAAGTGTCTCTCTGTGTGCCGTTTGCAGGCTTCCAGCCAAACCGGTGAGCCAAGCAGACACTGCAGAGCTGCTTGATTCAGAAAATGGTGAGTTCCACTCAGGTTGAGCCTGTTAGAGTGTTGAAGTATATTATGAGCAGGGGTGAATTCAGAACGGTGATTTAGTGATTGTAACAATCACACCAGCCATTACATTTTAATCTATGTACCCTTATAGAGTCCGTTAAACCAAATGACTGCTCTCCGGCTGTTATAACAATTCTACCTGCTGTTTCTTTTTATTCGTCTTTTATCTGCATGTGTTCCCTGATGTGTGTGTGTGCCAAGCACAGCCTCCAGAGCAGATACATCAGCACTTTAACTCTGTCATTACTCAGACTGACAGACAGCCGACCCGTCTGCGCTCAGATCCGACTCCGACCCGCTGATGAATCTTGTCGATTTTTCGGAAAGTCACCACGCCTCCAACGATTCACCGGGAATATCATTCAAGAGAGAAACAGTTTTACAGCCTTGTGAAGTTTAGGAGTTTAATTGGGCTGGTGTTTGGTTTCTGCACACCACGAGGCTGCTTGTCGTTTGCCAACATTCTGGTGGAAAACACATATTTCTCTCCTTTTGGCTTTAAGATGAGCAGCAGTCGTCCTTCACAGCTGGTCCGACGTTCTTAAGAGACTTGTAACTATTTGTATGGTTAATTAATAGAATTATTTAGTCCCTTAGATCTTGTTCCCTGAAACGAATCCCTAGCATGTTGGCATTCGATACTAAACTGTGTATAAAACAGCCTCATTCACACACTCTAACACTGATAACGGAGGCTGACGTACAACATGCTCATCAGCAGCGATTAACGACCTGAGCCGGGTGTTGGATCTGTAATCCTTTGATTACTAGACAACCACTCTACCTCCTGACCCACGCGCTCCACCATACAAGCTGCTCGTGTTTTATGATACATATTCCGTCATTTTCATCGATTTCAACAAGAGCTGAAAAGCGGAAAATTTCATTTTTAGGTCATTTTAAATCACTTTAGGTGAAGTCTTGACAACTCCAGTTGTTTTTTTTTTATCAACTCTTAATTGCATTTTTTTTTCTACGCCAAAATGATATTGAACAGCTGAACAAACCCGGTCAAGCATGAAGTCCCTTGACAGCAGCCAACGCCCTCAAATCTGTGCAAAGTGCACACGAACTCAGAAAGCGCCCTTCCATGAATAACCATGAATGAAAGCGCGCGCACGCAATTTTTACTCCCAAGAGACTCTCGATACAAGCTGTCAATGAGCCGAATGAGCCGAATGAAACCCGGCAGTAGATCCCTGCCAGCGTAGTTCAGGGACACAACAAGCACCTGTGTAGGACGACAGCAGCTGCTGCTGATTCAAGAGGTGAGCAAATTAGTTGACTGAATCCAGGAGCGATCCAAGTGCTCTCATTAGCTGCCGTATGTTGTGTCTACCTGCAAGCAGAGAATGTCACGGCTGTTGAGTTTTTATACAACAAAGTTACAGTCGCTGTGGTTTTAGAAGAATCCAACAATCTGCACCATGAAAATTTGCAGCATGATCATTTGTTTAAATGCACAAAATGATCACGTGTATATTTTACTAACAACTCTTCAGGAAATCAATTAACGAGACGGTTAATCCCAAAATCATGAGAGCACATTTTCCCCTTCACCTGTCGTGATATTCGTGCATCTCGATTGTTCTGGTGTGAGCAGCTGAATTCTGGAGATATCAGCCTTCTCCTGAATACAAAAGGAGCACCGCAAGACAAAATGCCACACAGTCGTGCAACATCTCGCCCTCTGAGTAGTAAAGCAGCGTGAGGCTGTTATAATTCTGATGGGGAAACAGGATCAGCAATAAGCCGAAACTCTTGGCCGTCTTCGATGGCTCGGAGCTTTTTTAATTAAACCCGTGTCTGTGTGTGACGAACCCGCTTCTCCCCTAATTTCCGCACCACCCTGCTCACTGTGCACCTGCCTGCCTCCTCACACACGTCTCTCTGTCCACAGGAAACACCACAGATATCAATGACAACAGGTGAGACAGGTTCACCCTCTTTGATTACGGACAACACTCATGCTGCTACATGTTGCTGTCTTGCTGCACGCTGTCATGTCCTCCATGTCAGAAACCCCATAAATGTATTTTATTGAATGAAAAGATACATTTGAAAGTTTATTGAGACGACGCTTCGATGATTTTCAGGTCCTAAAATTCTTTTCTTTGTGAGGTAGAAATGAAAGGTTATCGTAAACATTCATGATTAACATCTCCGTCTACAGTGTGTTGGCTAATCAGCAATAATGGAATGAGAGCGTACTGATATATCACGATCACATTCACCTGGCATGCACGGGTCCCCTGTGTTAAAGACCAGTTAGCATCCCTGATCTGTTTACCTGATGGCTGTTTCTCTCTGCTCCATTGCTCTGCCTCCTTGCTGCTGCTGCTGCTGATGATGCTGATGATGCTGCTGCTGCTGATGATGCTGATGATGCTGCTGCTGCTGCTGCTGCTGCTGATGATGCTGATGATGCTGCTGCTGCTGCTGCTGATGATGATGCTGCGGCGGCCTCCTGCGATTTTGGGTGTCTTGGGTAGCATGTGCCTGAATGTGAATTCTGTATCCAGAAGTGACGTCTGTGACAATCAGGACCCAACCAAACTGTACAGCTTGCAGTCGGAGGCCTCTGCCAGCTAATAGACCTGAGCAGGTAAGAAAGCACCATCACTCTCATATCAGTGTAGAAGAGCAGCCCTTATACGACTGGTAATCAATAGTCAATGTCTTCTACAGAGAGTATGTTACCGGTTCTCTTGAGCATCCTTTCTTTATGTCAACTGCTAATTGCTAGTTCCCCATGTATCTGTACTGTGTTCTGAGCCTGGTGATACACAGTGATGTCAACATATTGCTCTGGACCGACAAGAGAAGGACAATTAACTTTTTATTATCTTAATACTTTTGGTGTGACAGTTTCCGTCGGCTCTTCTGTATTCCCACTTTACTCTCAAAAAAACTGAATGTCCCTCACTTGGATTTTGCACTTTAGACTTCATTTGCAAAACTCCTGCAGTAATTCTGCTTGAACCCCCTTGAACCATCATTTTTTAACATAAACCAATAAAGTATTTCCCTCAACCTCACCGGCAGACGAGGTGAGCATCACAAGTGTGATATGATATACTGTGAGAGTTGAATTTGATATTTCAAGCTCTGTAAAGTTTTCCGCAGAGTAAATGTAAGTTTTTGCTCGGCGCTGGTGAATTTTTATGAAGTCTAAATTCGGCTCAGCGCGGTTCCCAAACACGACACCAGAAATGGAATATCTCCACTCGTGTTCCCTCTGGCAAATTTAGCATGACTCGCTGGCTGCTGTCTCTTCTCCTCTGCCATCTGTCTCCGTCTGCTTGTTCCTCTCAGATGTATTTGACTGACGCTCTAACTCTCTGTTTCTGTGTCTCTCTCTCTCTCCCGACAGACGTTTTTTTTTTTTTTCAGGCCTCCTCTGTAAATCTGCATGCAGTTGATCACCTTCTCTCCAGCCTCCCCTTCCTCCCCCACCCTCACCTACTATAAACAAACCTCTATCTCCCCTGTGTTCCCGTACCTGCTCGCTCCTCTTCAATCCCTCCTCCTTCCTATACTATGATGTGCGGTGTATGTGGGTGGAACCATATCAAGCGCCGCATCTCAAATGCCTGACTTGGCATCGTACCCATGTTACTGCACCCCCCCCCCCTCTCTCTCTCATTGAAAACAAAGGGACCTCAAATTAAAAAAAAAGTGGGCGATGAGAAGGTGCAGTACTGGAGGTAACCACTAGACAGTGCTGCAGAGAACAACAGTGAATCTGTCAATCTTTTCTTATTTGTTATTATCATTATTGGGTAAAAACTGTGTTAAACAACATGAAAACAATGTGAACCTCAATCTTCACCTCACTAATACGTATATGTTGGACTGTGCATGTTGATTTTTATTGTTGGACATCAGCTTTTCTCGCCCTGGGTTCAGTTAAATGAAAAACGAATACAAGAGGAGGGAAGCAGGCGAGGCAGAATTATCATGAAGTAGAGTAGAGGAGTAGAATAGAGGATAAGGCTGGTGATGTTAATGTAAAAAGAAAGTCTGTACTTTAATCTTCGTACTTTAAGACTACCAGAGGTTCTCCGCCTCAATCCTGTTCATTCCTACTGAGGCATTAATCTCATAACACGTGCTTAGAATAACTAATTTCCTCAAACAGCTGGACGGTGTGATGTTTGGTAAATGTTGCTCAAACAGGAGTTAATTCTGCATTTGTTCGGGCTATTTTTAGCTGTAAATAAACACACTTTGGGTGTTATAGAGTGTGTTTACAGCTGCACAAAGAGGGATGAAATGAACTTCAGTGCCTATGTTCACTGCAATGAGGGGACACGTCTTTCAATGGGGGCGTGTTACATATTAATTGGTTTAGACAACAACGAAGGTCTATTGAATAAACAGACAGTAATTAGAACAATTCGGAATATCACCAGGCTTATCCAGTAAAATAGGTTCAACACAAAATACACACACACACACACATGCATTAGTTGGCAACTGGCCAGCTGACTCGTTTTACATCCGACATTTTTTTACACAAAAGAGTGAAATAATTGAGTTTATATGCACGTTTTCATCAGGACTTTTCGAATAACAACAGTTTTTATATTTTGGAAAACTTGCAGAATATATTTCAGATACGTAGATCACAGGAAAAGTAACCCAAACATCCACTGTATCCATTCACTAGCTTTCTTTAGCAAGTTTGAATCATTTTTTTTTATCATAACAAAACCCCCTTTAGATGTAAAGCGCCTGACTGAGCTTCTTCGAGGAGAGGAGGAACCTTAGTGATGATGTGTTTTGTTGCATTGTTTAAGATAAAATACTTCAATAAACTCCCAGTGGTTTGCATAAGTCGCCACAGCTTGGCCGACTTTTTATAAAACTCTTCTTCAGACCCGCGGGTCTTCAGATCTGAACAACATCTCTAATATGGCTGTGGGATATTCATGTCCTCCCAAAGCATGGCAGAGTGAGACAAATGGAGTAGCACCTATTTTTGTACGACTCGTCGTAGTTGCAGAGACATTTATCACCATTATCGTTTTTCAATGTTATTTATTACACCTCTTTTTTTATGTGTTCTGAGTTGTTGAATGTGAAGCGTTTGTGTTGACGTGTAAATACGAGGCCGTCGTTTCTCACAGTGCTCAAGCTGTCAGAAATCCACGGGCGTTATCGCTGAATGAGAAAGCTGAATTTGATAAGGAGATGATTAATCCTGCGAGGTCGTCGTTTGAACCGCCTCGGATTGAAACCAAAGTCCTGCTGTAGTGAGTCATTCAAAGAGGATCTGCTCAATAATGTCCTCATATAGCTGAAGACATCGAACATCGGTCACCGGAGGTTATCAGGAGCTGTCTTATCCTTACACGCACGCACGCACACACACACACACACAAAAGCACTCACAAACAGACACACACACATGA
>CAAKHC010014591.1:0-13872 GCA_901007825.1 Macroramphosus scolopax | reverse complement strand
CGCCTCGGATTGAAACCAAAGTCCTGCTGTAGTGAGTCATTCAGAGAGGATCTGCTCAATAATGTCCTCATATAGCTGAAGACATCGAACATCGGTCAGCGGAGGTTATCAGGAGCTGTCTTATCCTTACACACACACGCACACACACACACACACACACACACTGCTCCTCCTTAAACAGTGAGATTTTGACCTTTGACCCCAAATACATAACATCCACAGTGTGTTGATTTATCTGAGCAGATTAACAGATTGGTCGTCACACACACACTCTGTTAACGTCCTGATCAACCAGTCAGAATGAGACTTTCTTTTTGTGTGTGTGTGTGTGTGTGTGTGTGTGTGTCTCAGGGTCTCCTATCCTTTGACTTCTAGCAATCACTTTAACGAAACCTCTCGTCTTCATACTGAGACTTATAACAAATGCATGGAGCACTTTATCGCATTATTTCATGAATACTTTTCCTCTTCGTTCGTCCATATGAGCCTTTTCCACCGAGTGTCTGAGTTGCAACTGTTAAGTTTGACTTTCTTTAAAAAGGTCACTGACGTTAGAAAAACTTTTAGATAAGTTGACTGAACCTAAATGACCCATGAGTTGATTGTAACTGACCTTATTTCAACCCGCTAGTCATCAATAAATCCACTAAAAACGAGCTTTGTCCTGACGTGCACCGACGGTGGAACACGTGAGCGGCGTGAAATAACCGGATGGATGATTGTAGAGTTTATTTGAAGTACGTTTGTCTGTTCGTCATCGTCACTGTAACCGATCTGAAAATATTCCTGCAAAAAAAAAATATACTGTAGCCCTAAATATGCAGAAATAGAAGAATGATAGAGCGGGTGAGAAAAAATAAAATACTGAGGCAACATGTCTGTGTTTGTACAACTGTGCGTCGGTTGGTTTGTGTTATTTAGTGCATGCAGTTCTTTCTTCTGTAGCTGCCGGGGAAACCGAAACTCTGTCTCATGAAAGCTGTCAATAAAGATGATCGACCAACTGTGTTGCAGCTCTGATTGTTTAACTTGTCATGTATGTTCTCTACTTTCTTGTAATTGTAAAGTCAGCTACAATCTGTGATGGAACTTTTCAGTCTGGACGTGTAACCCCGGTGTTGATCAAACTAGGTCAAAGGTCACGCAGTGAGACAGTGACGCTCAGTCAAAACAAATCAATAAGTAGAGCAACCCCGGACCCGGAGGGGTCGGCGCTACGGGGCCGATGACATCAGCCACCAACCAGGTGGACTTGATTATCTTTGTTACTTCACCTTCTACTGTGGCTTTGAGGAAACTCTCTATATTGATCATGTTAAGTTTCTACTTAAGATAGACGACATTTCATAGACTGTTTTCAAATGTAACGTACATAAAGTTTCATTTGGTTTGAGCTATGAAGTTGTTTAATGTGCATGTGAATCCGACTTCACCGGTCTGTTTGATGACCTCATCCAAAGAGCAGAGGAGGTGACCGAGGCTCAGGAGGTTGGACTGCGGCGGGCAGGACAGGATCCAAAAGGGCAAAGTGCAAAGTATCGATTGAGGAAAAAAAAGGAGAGGACACAGACCACAAGAACCGTGACACACACTTAAAGGCACTCCAGCAATCCCTCAGCAGGAAGCATCGGCTGCGAAGGTGGACCGCCAACCGAGCCTGAAGACAGAAGACGTGAGTACAAAGCGAAGACGAATGATCATCAGATCTGCCCGACGCAGCAATATGTGACATCATTCATCTTTTTAACAATTCTACAGTTCTGTGACTCCTGCTGGCACCTGAAATACCAAAGAGGATAAAATACTTAATAAATGCTGACTTTACAGTTATTCCTCTGACAGACAGTCAACAAAAAGTAAATTAAAACATGAACATGAAGCTTTTTTATGACAATGTGTGTTGAATCAGTTCAATTTAAGTGGTTCAAAACTACAAAGGGTTTAAATCCAGACCTGCATTAAAAAGTAGTTAAACAAATATCCTATAAATTCCATGCAGGCCACGTTTCCTCTGACCAAATTAGGAGTCTGTGGCACCATTGCTCTGCCAGATGGCGGCGGGCCATTCAGCAGACTCAACCATCCCAAGCAGGTCGCTGACGTCCCAGACGTGATGTTTTTCTGACGGCTCCCCCGACTTCGATCCAACAGCCCCAATAAACCTACATTTCATTGAGAAATCAATCGCTCTGCTCTTGAAATCAGTGGATTAACGATCAAAACTCCACATTTCCCTTCGTTTCTGATAGTGGGATAGTTAAAAGGAGGACAAGCCAATAAACACGACCGGACGTGACCCGCCAGCCTCCGCTCGGCGAACGTTCATAATCTGCTCAAACCGTGTTTCCTCATCTCTTTCCGTCAGAGCCACGTAATCTTTACATCTGTGCAAAGCTGCTCCTGGTGACTGATCATACAGTGTGGATTAGGAAACGAGGCTGTGATTCAGCCCAGCCCGGACGTCTCTCAGGGTCTCCTTCTGTCTCGGTGTGTCGGCTTCCGGTTGGGACAGATAGTCTATCGCTTGTTTACCTTGATTAGCTCGAACCACAGTGACCGGTGATAACACTTTATGGAAGAACACTGGAGGTAACCACAGTTCAACCCCCCCCTGACCTTCTGTCTGCTGTTGCATGCAGACCAGGAGCATGTGTAGTGCCTCAGTTGGGATTCACACACTAGTAAACTCACTCCAAGGCAGTCAGGAGGAATATTAAAGGTGTTTCCTTGAGTAAATCTGCAAACAGGCATTTTATTAATCTCCTGCTCAATAAAGTGTTTGACACAGAGGATGACATGGACTAAAGATTGTTACTGCCCTCATAAGGGTTGTAAAATACCAGCATAGTGCACATCTATCAGGTCATGTCACAGGGTAATTATGTCACATGAGTGATGTTATCAGTGTAGAAGATTTACAAAAAGATTAAAGGGTTCAACTAGTGCTAAATAAATGAGGTCATTAATCACACTGTCTGTTCTTCAAACTCGGTGGTTTATTCTCAGGGAAGCAAGACTAACATGCATGTTGAATACACACAGGATCCTGCGATCAGCTCCAGGCCTGTGATAATCATGACGACTGCAGAGTCACCCAACGATCTGAGACGCAGGAACATCAAGGAGCATGTGTCAGAGGAGGCCTCCAGTCACGGTAGGATCAACAAACATCCCCGGTTTTAATGCATTCTGTTGCATTTATGTGTTGGAAATAGTTGCATGTTGTGTTGATGTTCCATGTAGAAATATGTGCAGGATTTGGATCCAGTTTGAGTGCTGTACTGACTGTTATTTCTCACTGCAGCTGGGAGTTGTAACAACGTTCAGGATGAAGATGTGAGACGTTGGGAGAAACATACACAGGTAAGCAGAGAAAACAGGACATATTTCTAAATACATGAGATACTCCAAACTGCAACACAATGTTTTCCTTCGTCCTCCTTCCAGGCGCTGAAGGTAAAGATCCTGGAGCAGGTCCAGGATCAGCTTAGTGATATACTAGAAAAAGCTCTGGCTGAGTCCATCCAGACCTTCAGCCAAAACCAGCCGACGGTAAATGGAAAGACAGCAAAGAAAGCTCCACGCAGGTGAGCCGCAGCAGGAGGAGACAGATCGACCACACTGTTCATTTATTTTCTTCCTGTCTGCTTCCTCACCGACTGTATTTGTCTTGTCGTGCTTCCCTGTCAGGATGGACGAAGGCAAAGTGTTCGTGGAAAGGGCGTCGCTGCTGGAGTGAGTATGACAGACGCACAGTTTATACTTCTAATTGCTTGTCTTACTTTCAGCAGATTATCTTTCAACACAGTTTCCTGGCTTTCCTTGCATGATCAGTGCCTCATCCCGTCTCTGTGTCTCCTCCTCTTCGTCAGTGAGCTGTTTGAGATCAGCCACATCCGGACCATCTACCACATGTTCATCGCGGTGCTGCTCATCTTCTGCCTGAGCACGTTGGCTGTCGACTACATCGACCAGGGCAGGTCTGTGACACGTGGAGGCGTGGACGGGGTTTGACCTCTGTGACCCCCCGAACCAAGTGGAATAAAACCTTACCTACCTGAAGGCGTTTTGAAAACTAAACTAAGGCTAAGCTTTGTTATGCCTCTCTGCTCGTCTGGCAGCAGGAAGACGGAGGAATCGATCCCTCTGAGTACAGTGATGATCAGGATGAAGTTTAATTCTAATGTTTCTCACCGGAACAACAGCCGGCGGGCATCAGCCAATTTATTCGATACATCCGCTCACAGTTAATATTGATTTAAATGTTGGTAAATTGATGAAAAAAGATCCTTTCAAATGCCCTTGATGAATTTCAAACAGATTTTGTTCTATTAATAATTTCCCCAGAGGCTTTTCAGACAGGAGGAGAGTGAGAGGGAAAATATTCAATGCACTTAACTGCACATTTATTAAAGTCCTTCAAGCTTGATATTGTTTAGTTTCTTTGTAGAAGCCCGGCGGCTTCTTACATCCAACCACCTTTCTGTTCCTCCATCTCAGGCTGGTCCTGGAGTTCGACCTGTTCTTCTTCGCCTTCGGGAAGCTGGGGACGGTCACCTGGGTGTGGACGCTCATGTTCGTCCACACGCTGCTCGTTCCCTACGTCACGCTGCTGATCTGGGGGTCTTTGTACCACGGCTTCCCCTCCAAACTGGGGCTGTCGTTGACGACGGGTCTGGTCCTGTCTGCCGTGCAGACCTGCGTGCTGGGAGCGTTCCCCATCTTCATCGTCGTACACCACCAGCTGCCGCCGGCCTCAAGCTTCATCGTTATACTGGAGCAGGTGAGTGCTGAAAACATAATCCTGCCTCAGATGACTGCAGATGCAATCTAGCATGAGCAATATTATCTGCCAATTTCAGTTCAGAGAGGTAGAGGAGACAAACCGTCTTAGATGGTTTCAGCTCCATTAAATTGAGTGAGATCATCTTAGTTCTTTTGGCAAAACCCGGTTCTGATCCTCCTCTAATCTGGATATAATCCATCTATTTGTGACTCTGAGGCGGCACATCCGCTCCACACGCTGTCTGATCCAGATGTTCATGCTCAAAGGAAAATCTTTTATTCAGTGAGCTTATAATAAATGTGCAGATCTTCTGCTACATGCAGGTTGTGTTGCTGCACACTGTCTCACATAATAACTTGTACCTTTTCCGACAGATCCGATTCCTGATGAAGAGCTACTCCTTCATGAGGGAAACCGCTCCTGCTATTATAAAGAACGCACCAAAGGAAGGTACTGAATGATGCTGTTCAAAGGACACTTGTAGTTCCACAGTATCAGTGCACTCGCTGGGTAAACATGAGAGAAGGAGAACTCAGCAGGTTGCCACATTATGATTCAGGCGGAAACTATTGAACCCTCACACACACGATAAATAAACAGAGTGCAAAGTCCCATGACGTCTTATTTTTATTGTTAGTGGGAGGGGAAGAAACTGGAAGTGACGGCTGTCTTCTAAGAAAATGTCACTGCAACACACACACGACAAAATGCAATTAAACGCCCTCGGGAGAAACTATAAAGTCAGGAATGAAAGAGTGAAATAAAACCGGTCTGTAAAGGTGCCGGCAGTCGTCCGCAGTTTGAATGCAAATTAACATCTGTTTATCTATAATCTATTTGATAAAGGACATTCGAGGCTCCGAGGCAGAGAATTTCATGTAACGGCCGAACAGCTCTGTGATGGCACCTCGGTAGTTTAATGCTGAATCAGCAAATATAAATGTGTTTAATGGCTTCATGAAAGCTTTTCAGGAGCATTTCATAGGAACCTTCGACTGACTATTTTATACATTGTTTTCTGCTTGTGTTTCATTCCCAGGGGAGACGCCCAGGTTCCCAACGCTGTCCAGTTACTGCTACTTCCTCTTCTGTCCGACTCTCATCTACAGGGAATCGTATCCTCGGTAAGACATGTTGTGTGTCTCCACCTGCATGCCGGTCTACAACCACAACATCTGCAGCTTTAAATCCCTGAGAAGCATCTTCTGCTGAAAGATGGAAAGCGGGGATTTAAGATAAGGCTCATGACAACAGTGTTATGTCTCTTCTCTGCAGCAACACCCACATCCGATGGAGATATGTCGCTGTCACTCTGGGCATGGTGAGATGAAGCTCATCTTATTCCTTTACATGACAGATCGCTCGCCTCAAACATCTATTGATAACGACTCCTCTTCCTCTCGTGACCGCTGCAGATCTTCGGCTGCCTGTTCTACAGCTACTTCATCCTGGTGCGTCTTTGCGTGCCCGTCTTCCGATCTGAGAACAACCAGCCTTTCAGCAAGCGGACGATGGTCCTGGCTGTGTTCCACTCCATATTACCAGGTACTTTCAACACAGACAGACCTCTGTTACACGGCGCCTTCCTTAATTAAGCACCACCTGCATTCCTCCTGACCGTCCTCGGGACCTCTCGGTACCAGCTTCTCCAAGCTTTGGGCTTTCATTTCTGCTTACAATCTGATCTCCCGTCTGTACGAGTCAGCAGAGGTTAATAAACTAGTGGCGGTGGACAGGAAGTTGTTGTAGGTCAGTGATAAGATTAAAGAAGGAATTATGCAAATTAGATTAGAGTGCTGATATAAGAGAATCTGTGTCGACGTACGATTCTCATGATCATATTCCCCATCCCCCCCACCCCTCCCTCTGTGTATCACAGGTATAATGCTCCTTTTACTGTGTTTCTTCGCCTTCCTGCA
The DNA here is from genome assembly GCA_901007825.1 of Macroramphosus scolopax. Lineage (NCBI taxonomy): Eukaryota > Metazoa > Chordata > Actinopteri > Syngnathiformes > Centriscidae > Macroramphosus > Macroramphosus scolopax. The sequence goes on along the minus strand of CAAKHC010014591.1, from coordinate 7,167 downwards.
CTGCTGGCTCAACCTCTTCGGGGAGCTGCTTCGGTTCTCTGACAGGATGTTCTACAAGGTGAGAGATCCGTCTGACGTCAGACATGTTTTACATATTACACGTCCATACCGATATCTGAGGGTGTGTGAGGCCCTGACACACACTCTGCTGGTTTCACAGGACTGGTGGAACTCCACTTCTTTCGCCAACTACTATCGTACCTGGAACGTGGTGGTGCACGACTGGCTGTATTACTACGGATACAGAGACTTCCTCCGGGTGAGTGCCGTTGAAACCAGAGGACGACATAGTATTCATGTCAGGAAGTGGCGCGTTCATGCTCTAATTCGACTGACACAAATTCTTGCCTGAATCCTCCCGACCCCTGAACTTTGAGCTGAAACCCACTGTGCACTTCCTCTGATCCATGCAGCTGTCGAAGAGGAGATTCCGAGCAGCTGCCATGCTCTCCGTGTTCATCGTCTCCGCCGTCGTCCATGAGTACGCCTTGACGATGTGCTTCGGCTTCTTCTACCCCGTCATGTTCTTTCTGTTTGCATTCCTTGGAGGTGAGGCAGACACGTCACAGACATTATCACCAATGTGTCACAAGACGGACATTAGACAAATATATATGTATATCATCCACCATCCCCTCCTGTCGTCCTCTCTTAGTGGTTTTCAACTTCATCATGAGCGACAAGCGGCAGAGCCCCGTGTTCAACGTCATCATGTGGGCGAGCCTCTTCCTCGGTCAGGGCGTCCAGGTGTGTCTGTACTGCCAGGAGTGGTACGCACAGATACATTGTCCTCGGACTGGGGTAGGTACTACAACAATACAGATAGTTTCCTAGTCTCAGTGCCAGATTCTCAAGGACTTAATATTCTCAGGACGGAGTTCAGTGTGAAAGGGACAGTTTTGCTTTTAATGATCTTATCAGTTCAGTGACATGTTAAAGTATTCCATTGTTAGTAGTAATAGTCACATTAGTAGTTGCTTTTTGTCTTGTGCAAGTTTAAAAATAATTTGAAATGAATGCACATTTGAACCTTTAAATCGAGCGTGCTGCAGACACCATGTGACCTGCAGATTTCAAATGTCACTTTGTTCCTGCACTGCACTAAAATGACGTCAGCTGTACTTTGACCCTGCTTCAGATACTGAAAAGGAAAATGTGCCAGTAGGTGAATGAACTTCGAATACTACTGACATTACAATACATCACTGATGTATATATATACTACATTATATACTAGATAGGTGGATGACCTGGCTCTGGATTTGATGTCACACGGACTTCAGGAACAAATAACTGCCTCAGACTCTGTTCTTCTCTCCTGTCGTTCATCGGTTACTACAACATAGATAACACACACATACATAAGCCCTGTAGCAGAGTCACACGTGTTGCTTTAAGAGTATTTAACCCCTCAACAATCCGTCTTCGACCGCCTGCATTCGATTGAAGCCACAGATGTAAGAGCAGGATTTTCCTGACAGATGGGCTCAGATCCACGTTGAACTGCAGCGTCTCTGTGTGTCCCCAGCAGAGGCCTAAAGCCAGCGGCGTCATTCAAACACACACAATGGCTTAACGCAGATGAAATGAGATTATTATGTAGTAAATAAATGGATGGTAAATTATACAGATCCAATGTATAAAAAGGATTAAAGAAAGGAGGAAGATGTTGTTGAGTGGATGTTTAATTGACTTTCTGAGCTTCCTTACAGAACGGCTTCTGGGACCTGGTGACGCCCCGGTCCTGGACCTGCAGCTACCAGAGATGAAGCTGAGCAGGAAACATCGAAGGGAGAATTCTCTTTCAAGTTTAATCTTTCTTTAACGTCAGCTGGTATCGACCACGTTGTATTTCCATCTCCTGTTAAACACTGATTTGTTATGAAAAAAGGCAAAAACCTCCTTGAGTGGGAGTAAAACCTGAACTGTAAGAACTGTACCACCGTTGTGTAGTACAGGTATTTCACAATAATACTTAAGTAAAGTAACAGGGAGTAGAATAGTGAAGTATCAGCATCATGTCGTTATTAATGGGAGATGGTAGAATTACATCATCAGAACTATCACCAATGAATTATACAGTATTGTAACGTGAAACATTAGTTTGATACGTGAATATCAAACTGTGAACCAACTCCAACAACTAGATTATGCTTGTTGGCACAAAGTGCAAAACTTTGTGTTTGTGTATGAATTAAAGAAAAAGACGTGTTCACGGATGAACGATGAACTTTGTGCACATCATGCTGCCAGTCTTTATGCTAAGCTAGGCTAATTGCCTCCCAGCTCGAGATAATAACAATGATACACTGGCTACAATATGTACTGTATATATATATTTAAGTTGTATAGTCATGAGGGAACCTCGTCCCTTTATTTCGCTTTAAATTATTAAGGCGATTTAAATGTTGTAATAAAACAATGTGAAGGGCTCCCAGGGGCTCAGACAGAAAGATTGTCGTCTCTCTGAATAAAATGTGTGATTGCATTTATATCTCTGCTGTATTTATATTAAAACTAGACTTGTTTACAAAGCCTGGACTGCGAGTGTTTGTATTCCCTTGTCTTGTAGCTGCCTTGAGTCTCTGAGTCATGTCGGATGTTCAAATCAGTGACGAAGCGAAAAAACGTGGCCTCGGTGAGGACGCCTGGCCTGCAGTGTGTGTGCGTTGCATGTTTAATCCCGCCAGGGTTGGGGGTTGGCGGAGAGAGCAGGTACGTTACCAACCAACCACAGGCAGCGCAGCTTCTTATCCGCCTGCCACAAAGCCTGTGTTTGTCTGGCTGCCATGTCGCTCTGAAGTCATACAGGAGGAAGAGGATTAACACGGGTACAGTGTTTGCATTAGTGATGTAATGCTCTGTAAACTGATACGCTGTTATACCCTCGGCACACACTGACACAGACACACAGGTAACCACTGAGTTAACAGTCACATTAGATATATGGACGGCCTCTGATGACATCATCCATTACCAAGCCGACTCCACAGTCCTCATTCAATTGGAGATGTCGTGTGCTGCCTTATTTTTTTCAGCATGATGGCAAGCAGTTAAAGAATTGCTGAAATTCGCCCCATTAAAGGCATATTGAGTCATTGTTTGAGTAAAGCTATAAAAAAACAAGATACAAAACTGTCATAATGTGTCATTCAGCTGTTTGGTCTCTCTCTCTCTCTCTCTCTCTCTCTCTCTCTCTCTCTCTCTCTGTCGTGACATATTTTCCTGTTTAGCAGATAAATCCCCCGGCACGTTCACCAGTTAATCTTCAACTTGCTCTGTTTGCCAGTGTTCTGCTGGCCAGGTATGTTCCAAAGGGTTTTTATTTGACCTTCTATGCTGAAATCAGCTGCCTTGACTCGGTTGGTGAGTTCGATGAACGTGAGGGAAACAAAAGAAGTGTTGTAAAACCGAAACAATGAGCTGAAAGATATTAAAACGCTCCGTAGATGCATGAAACAAATCTTTTGTTCCTCTGACTGTCAAACTCTTAAACCATAGTTTGGGTTCACAGGAGGACGAGAGTCAGGTTACTCTGGATTCTGGTGCGATGCATCCCGCTGATGAACGATCTGTTTACTTGTGGAGGCCGAAGAACTGAATGTTCAGGCAAGTGTGGAACATTGAAATGAATCTAATGTGCAGACAGGGGACAAATTGAGGGGAAAAACCTGAATAAGTGTATGAACTATTGATGCACCACCACCAATACGTCTCCTGAATTTGGCACACAAGTGAAAGTGCTGCTGAAACTAATGCTTTTGTCCTCCTAAATTAAATGTGTGCTGTTCCACCAAGAAACTGTCACACCGAGTGATTTAAAGGTTACAGCCTTAATCTGTTGCCCTCTTATCGGCTGTCCAGTTGTCCTTTAGCAAGATGCTGAACCTGTAATTGGTCCTGATGAGGCGGTCGACTCCTGTCATGGCGAACGGTCCGGCGTGATGAATCAGTGCCATTAAGACACAATAATTAAAGGGGCCATAAAACACATTAAGACCTGATTAGCAATGAAGTTTAGCAAGTGTTAGTTTGTAAAACTGCCTCACAGTGTTTAAAGTTAATCCGAGCTGAAACACAAACCTCCGCCGCCTGGCTGCTTTTTATTCAGAAACATCAGCGACCACAAGAAATGTTCTGGTTTCCATACTTTAAATGGAAAGTATGCTCAGCACATGGCCACTGTTTCTGCAGGCAGATTGAATTATTTCCCTCCTCCGCAGAATGTGCAGCGACGCCTCGGCCCTCTGCTGAGAACTTTTACCCTCACAGGCGAAAAAAAAGGAATGAATCAAATCAGGTTGACATTTTAAATCCAGAGTGGTTTATTGGTTTATCCGCTGGCTTGTTAGCCAAAGCACCATAAGAAACAATCTGAGCAATAACTCACCTTTATATATTTCAACGGCAGCGAGATGCATTCAGGGACAGAGGCGTTCAAGCACGAGCAACACTCCGTAAAAGAGGAAACATTTTTCAAACCAAAGCACAACTGAAATTTTCTCACTTGACACAAACAATTATTTTTTTTACAGCTGGCTGTATTTCTCAGGGAACAGAGTGAATGTAATGTGAGCCACACTGAGAGGGGGGGGGGGGCAGTGGGCCTCACTCTGCTGTTATAAACTGGGATTAGAGATGAAAGCACAGATACTCTCTTCCATCTGAAATGCCAGCAGCCAGCACTGTGCGTGCACATGCATCGGTGTGTCAGTGCCAATGTGTTATCATGTGCAGGGGGGAGAGAGAGGGAGGGGGGTTGGGGGGGCAAATCAGCTTTGACTAGTTGATCTGGAACAAAGTGGCTCAGAAAGCAGAGCAGAGCTGTGATTTTATTCCCAAATGTTTGTGAACAACATTTATAATCGGGTTCGGAGGGACGAACGGCGGCCGAGAAAACAGCAGCAGAGACTAAAGTCTGGCTCAGTGCGAAGCAAAGCTGCAAAGGATGACACGCAACCGTTTCAACACAACAGACACGCAGCACATTTCCATCCTCCTCTTCCATGAAACAGGAAGATGGATTTCACTCAGTGTTGCTGTGCAGACAGTAAATCTGTCAGATTCCTGCAGTGTAATTTAATGGCCTGAAACACATGACGATGACAGTGAGACCTCTTGTTTTTTAAGTCATATGACTGCTGAAGAAGCGTTCACCTCAGGGACGAGCGTCCTGACAGCAGCTCCTCTGTTACTCAGTACAACAAACAGGGAATCATTTCACCACAGATCTGCTTTTCTAGCTCGGCCACTTGACGTGAAGTGCAGAGGAGACATTAATCATGCACACACACACACACACATTAAAGTCACCTTTTTCAGCTGGAATAAAATCAAGTAAACAAAAAAAAAAGGAAACAAAGTGGCTTTGGTCCCGGTCTCAGTTTTGTCCAAGTGCTTACAGAGCAGAACCGACCGCTGCAGAATGTTAAACACAGACGCCTCGCCAACGACCAACGTGGTCTTACTTACATTAAGAAAAATAAAACAGCTTAACTCCTCGGAGTATTTACACAACTTAGCTCAGTGCATAATGGACATCTCTTCCATTTCTCTACGTTCAGTTCGAGCACAAAGCCCATGACATTGCGGAGGGTTCCAGGCGAGGAATGCTTGTGTAAAGAATTGGTCCTCGGTTGTTCTTGGCATCAGACGGCCCGTCAGGCAGCGCCGTCCGTATTAAGTAGCAGACAGAGACTTTGTTTGTATGCCGAGCGGTGCTGGGCTGCAGACTGTCTCCGCATACTTTTCTTGTGTCTTGTGGCTGAATCGCTTCCATCAGCGCTCGCGGGACCGTCGGCGGCGGAGCTGGAGGCTTCAGCATGCACACACGTTTTGATGGATGTTGAAACAGAACATGCAGTATGAGGAACAGTATCAACAATTTGGCGTCCCCTCCAGAGAATAATACGATACTGATGGTACCTACATTCTCCATTGTTGACCTTGGCATGAAACACATGAATTCAAAATGCATTGCAGAGTTTTTTTTCTTGCTCCTGATTTGAAACAGGGGAAAAGAAAAGGATGGATAGAAAGTCAGTGAGGAGATGGAAGGTAGCGGCTCCAGGAATCTGGGGTTCTACGAATACTGGTGACGCAGCTAATATGTTTCCAGAGAAGTTTTCCATAAAAAAAAAAACAACAAGTATATAAAAGTTTCTTTTGGCATTGAATGTTACATCGTAGGTCAGAACACAGAACTTCCACTAGCAAGGTGACAAAGTTACATTTTGATTTTAATTCGTCAGGACGTCCTTTCATCCCGTTTCTCCTCCTTCAGAGGTCAGACTGCCGGAGACGGTGGGCAGCTACTTCTGAGCTCGCTGTCTCGCCAGGTGCTTCATGAAGCAGCAGGTTACAGTGGAGATGATGACGATGCCCACGAACAAGGCGGAGGAGACTCCGACGACCAGAGGGATGAGGAGCAGGTCAGCAGCTGGGAGGAGAGAAAACAAGGAGAAGGATGAAGGTCTGCCTTTATTATATCGGGGACATGTCTGCACGAGGGACAAACTTAAAGTATTTAGTGCAACCGGGTACAGACACACACTGATGACCAGCCTGTTAATGGCCAGTTAACATGTCGCCCATCGCTCGGTCGTTTAGTCCCAATCCAGGATCCAGAACTGTGTTATGTAGAAAAGAACAACTCATTTTGACCTCCTTTGATAACTAATTAGAGATGATCAAGGACACGTCTATTAGCCACGCTGGCTCGTTTCACTGTCCTGATTTTCATCATATTTCTGTATGTTGCATCACGAGTGAAACCGAGCGGGAAATTAATTTGGCCAAGAAATGTGAGTTTCACATCGTTGGGAGACGGAGAGCGGCGAGCCGACGTGTCTGTAGGATGAAGATACGGAGCTGCTGTGCAATGCGCTGGGGAAGGCGAGGAGAGGATGAAGGGAGGCGTGTGGCTCCTTTAAATGTGCATACACTTCTCAAAGTCAGGAGTTAAATGCTTGACATTTGACTGGAATTCCCTGTGGGAGTTTGATTGCCTGTTCGATCGACCTGCGTGATCCCCAATAACCCGTATTAACCCGGACGGGGGAGATGAAAGAACAGCACTTGTCCCTTAACCCCCATTTGCTGCTCTAACACCAACACATCAGACGGAGGTTGTTGTCCTGGACAGCTGCTGTGTGAAGACCTACCCTG
>CAAKHC010014590.1:70371-83831 GCA_901007825.1 Macroramphosus scolopax | reverse complement strand
ATATCAACTGAAAAACATGTTTCAGTTTCAAACGTGATTCCCACTTCCCCCCGTGTCACAACGTCTGAGACCAACTGCAGCTTATGAGCACAAAGGTAGCAAGCTATGGGCAGAGTTTGACAGTGAAGTGGTTGCATCCCATCCCAAGCAAGCTTGCCCCGCCCCTTCCAACCGTGTCATCAGAACACACTCTATCCTCCAATATGCATCATCAAGGTGTCAATGCTTAACTGACCATGTCAGAACATCAATCTGGTCATCCCACTCCGTTCAGTACATCAAAGTTCAAAACAAGTAATTTCCTGTCAACTAGGTGGCGCTATGACTGATAATCATTATTTCTAATGAAGTGTGTGCAGGTCGGGACTCTTATCAAACGTGAGGTTTGATGACGGTCCGATCATGTGGAGACGATTTATAGCTGTTTGATTTTTGATGGTGAATTATCAAAATTTATGGCGCCATAACATCCAGGCCGGGTGACGAAAACTCAATTTATAATAATATAATAATAATAATAATAATAATAATTCCTAGAAATCCAATAGGGCCTTCGCACTGCTGTACTCGGGCCCTAAATACAATAAATACAGTTTTACACAATTACACAATTAGAAAGAGAAATAAAATACAAAATTGCAAATTTCACAAAGGCCAGTCTAAACAAGTAGTTGGTAACTGATTATTAAAAGTGACCACTTTTCCTGCAGATCTTAATTCCAGAGAGAGAGGGAGCCACAACCAAGTCTAGATCGAGGAAAACCCTGACCAGAGCACCTCAGAGACCCGCTGGTGCAGTAAATCTGTAGGCAGGTGCCTGACTAGGTTTATCTCTATGGGAGATCACAAGAACTTTAAATTGAATCCAGAATAAATTGGGAGCCAGTGAAGAGCAAACAGAATCAGTTCAGACCTTTTGCAGGTCGACTGGTTAGCAGCAGCATGTTGGACCACATGCAAACGATCCAATGATTTATTCCTGAGGCAGGTGAAGAGAGGAGAGGATGCTCTGACTCAGTGAGAGGAACTGGGAATCCCCCTCAGATAACCTCCAAGATGCATTTATCTGTCATTTCTGCCCACCTCAGTTAAGCAAAGCATTAACTTGTACTTTTGTTCTCTGATGTTCATTTCTGTTGGCTTTCTGCAACAGTGTCATGATGGCGAGAGAAGATACAGAGTGATGGAAGCGTCTCTTTGTTCCCACGGTCAGATGGGGACAAAACATTGATTGGTGATTAGAAGCAGCTGATGACACAGTCGGCATCTCAGTGCTGATTAGAGATGAGCCGCTGAACTGAATGACTTTTAAAAGTTCAGTGAATTGCATGGTTTGTGTTTACCACTAAGTGGCACTGATGGATCGACTAAACCTGCAAGAGGAGTAAAAGACAAATAGTATAAGAAAGAACAAAAGTCACATGAGTGTTTATTTGGACAACCAGGAGTGGGCTTTACTGTGTTTCTATCACGAGTTCTGTTACGTTGGATGAAGTCATGGCAGTGTTTTGTTTATGATTGAGTGGAGGGAGGGAGGGAGAGAGAGAGAGAGAGAGAGAGAGAGAGAGAGAGAGAGAGAGAGAGAGAGCGCTTCACTCTCCCTCCTCCAGCAAACATCTGCTCCTGAGGAGATGAGACGCTGATCCAGAGACTTTGCGTGGAAGAACGATCTTCACAGCATGACTGGTTGCATCAGAGGCTGCTGAGAGGAGAAAGAAAAGGAACATCTCCACGTTGAGAGTATTTATGTTTACCTTCTCTTAGGTTGAGCTTGCTCATAGAATTTGGAGGAAATGTCCCAGTGCTGGTGCAGGCAGGTCCTGCTTGGTGTGGAAGTGGGCATGCTGGTGTTGGTCCTGGTGGCCGGCACTGCAGGACAGATCCACGGCATGAGGGAAGCAGGGTCGTCCTGCTACGGAGGATTTGACCTCTACTTTGTTTTGGACAAGTGAGTGCTTCTGCTTTTATTGGCTCACAGAATCTGGAATTCATCTCCAGACACATTCGTGGGACGTGCATAGAAAATATGCAGGTTGGAGACTTTTGACTATAAGCATTAATCTAGTTGAGTAAAATGAGAACTGGGCAGCTTTTAGTTTCAGTAGAGACTTAATGAATGACTTGACGTCAACATAAGGCTCAGGCCTGTCCAACCAGCTGGCACAGATGTGGATGTGTTTAGGTAACACTTGCTAATAACTAATGATCGCCAGTGTTTATTTTGAAACATCCAGCTCTCTCTGCTTCAGTGGCCGGATAGAGAGGCTTCCAAAGGTTAAATTATAGAGCATGACAATGACGACAATATTTTACAACTCATCAATCATTTTCATGTTTTTTAAATAACAAAGGCTGAAGCTGATTGTTCTCAATCGATGAATAATTTGGTCCATAAAATGTCCAATAGTAGGAAGAAATAAAGTATCTTGTTTTGTCCGACAAGAAAAAATATGAACTTTAGCAAAAAAATAATTCACATTTGTGATTGAAAACAATAGAACGTTGATAAAAAGAGTAATGTCCTGCAGATGGAGTGATTGATAAGGTGACCCTTCTTTCAGTTCTAGCTGCAATACTGTTCCATTTCATTTAATAAACACAGGAGAGGACTTTAAAGGAGTTGGATGCGCCATGAGAGGCCGGGTTAGATTACACTGTCGATATAGCTGTCATGAAGTGAAAAGTAATGTGACGGTGTTGATATATGGAGATTATATTCATGTTGTCCTGGATAATAAACTTTCTCAGACGGATCTAAATACACATTCATACATGAAAAAAGCTCTCCATCTGTTCCCACTATCTTTTGCAATCAACATATTTAGTTTGAAAATCTGAAAAGTTGCGAGAAAGTACAATTATGTTCTTTTGCAGAGTGCGTCAGCTTCAGTTTGATGCTGAAATGCTCTGCAGGGATTCCTGTTGTTTTTATCTGCAGCCCTGCTCCACTGATGGGAGCGGCCCACATCGTCTCCCGTACAGACTCAGCTCTCTGTGCTTCAGTCTGTAGAACCGTTTCTCCGTTAGAGCCAGATGTTCCAAAGATCTCAGGTCTTTGGCTCTCTGCAATAAGACTCACATCACAGGAAAACTGAAAATAAGGGAGGGTGAAGAGGAGCGGTGTGAGGAGAGGCTGCAGAGCTTTTGTGTATTTGCCTCAGAATCTTCTTGAATTACTGACTTTGTTCAGCTGCTTTTTTCTGCTGATTCCAGCGTTTGTTTCGTACCTGTTGCGAAATCTGGATCTTGGATCAAAACAAATGACGTGGCCCTGCATGTGTTGTCAGTATTTTAAAAACTACCAGTGAAGCTGTAATGAAATAAGTTTAAATATCGAGTACTCAGATGATGCAGAAATAACTGCATGTTATCAGTTTGATCATTAAACCTCATATTAATGGAATCTTGTACCTTGTTGGGGGCTGATTGACTGTCGGCTTAATGTGCTGTAGTTTGATCAGCCTCAAATATCCTGTTCTATTACTTTATAATTAAAATGATCAGCTGATGATCCAATTAGTAGATTAGAGGATTGGACAACAGTATGATAGTAAATTCATCTTGATAACTGGTGAATGTTATAATCTCATGACGTTATGAAGTTAACTTCTACTTTTCTTTATCTTTTATGATAGTAAATGACTATTGCTTGACAAATAATCAATTACTAGATTAGAAATCACCTGTGATCTGAGAACCAGTGATGTGTATTTTTTGATATTTTAGACACCAAAATATTTCAGCATTTCACCGACATAAAGAGAAAAGATGAGAAAAGATGATTTCCTTTCCGTCGTACGTTATTGTGACGTAAAAAAGTTGTGATGTTCTGCCTCCTTTGATCAGAACTCGTCACAATCTGAAAAGATGATCTAAGTTTTAAAGGGACATTCCACCTTTTTGTGTATAAAGATCAGTTTACTAGTTCACAGCATTTGAAAAGAGTCACATTACTTTTAAATGAGCGAGACTGACTCGTACAGGGAAGATGCAACGTGCAGTGTTTCATCTGGAGACAACTGGTGGAGAGTTCAGATTGTTTGTGTCCAGCTGTCTTAAGATGACACTTAAGATGATATACTTGGTGTGGGAAAGTGAAATGATTGCGTAACTTGAGGGCCACGTTGCCTCACATACTTCAAACGGCAAGAGAGTGAATTGTTATCCTTTGAATCTGTTCTCAGATCTGGCAGTGTGCAACACTACTGGAATGAGATCTACTACTTTGTTGAACACCTGGCTCAGAAGTTTATCAGGTTTGTCCCCACAGAGACAGTTTGTGATTCAAAGAATAAAGAGAGAAAACATTGTGCAGGAATCAAAGCAGTAAACCTTCCTCTTTCTCCCTCCCAGCCCTCAGCTGCGGATGTCTTTTATCGTATTTTCAACAGAAGGACGAACCCTCATGGCACTAACAGAGGACAGGTACCACGTCAACACACACTTTGACTCCTCTTGTTATTCCTCTAATCATTTGTGCCGTCTCATTCATTCCAATCAACATCCGTCTTCCTTCATTGTTCCTGTGTTTTGACCAGAGAGCAGATTCGAGCTGGCCTGGAGGAGCTCAGCATGGTGCACCCAGGCGGAGACACCTTCATGCACAGAGGGTTTCAACGAGTAAGTCATCTGTTAAGTCAATGGGAAACTGATCCTGCTTACCCAACAGGATCTACAGTAACTCTTGGAATGGGATCCATTCAAATGTATCACCACTAAGGCTACGAACCTTCTCTCTTAGGCCAGTGAGCAGATATATTACGGGACTGGAGATGGTGAGTGAACATTTTCCTTTTTGACACTCAATCATTCCGTCTACTTCTGGAGTCTTTGTTGCCCGTTGATCTGAACTCAATCACATGGTGGAACCATCATATGAAACACAGCTGTCCTTCCCCTCAAGTGTTTCATAATGACATTATGAATATTTTGAATAATGTCCACATAGAAAAGGACATCACGCAATGAGTTTGTTTTTTTCCATTTCTCCAACCTGACTCCGTCTCTCAGGTTACCGGACAGCCAGCGTCATCATCGGTCTGACGGATGGGGAGCTGAGAGAGAATCAGTTCGACCTGGCGCAAAGAGAGGTGAGAAGAGTCTGCAAAACATGATATGATGCAATTTACGAATACACTATTATTATTTCATAATCAATAGAGAATGTATTTTCTCAAACCTTTCCTTCGGTACACTTTATAATTATGAGGTTATTAGTCACTGTGTGCATTTTCCTCACTGTTACTTGCCATTACTGGCAAACAGTTCAGCATAGGAGAGCTTGAAGGGTAAAAACTGTGAAGGAAAGGGCCGCTGCACTGCTCTGGTTTGTGATGCATATGGGAGAAGTTTGCTGTGTTGAATTACTGCCAGAAACCAGCTACAAAGGATTCCTGACACATGGTTAACATTGTGAAAGGGATGATTTTAACCCAAGCCTTGATCTCTTCCTAAACCTAAACCAGGAGTTATGTTTCCTCCACCTAGCTGAACTGCCAAACTGAAAATAACAAGTCAACAGTATAAAGATATGGTTCTAACCCCACTCATCCACCACAACCTGCTGTCTTTGTCTAACTTCCGTTTATACTGCCTGAGCTGTTGTCAGTGGCATCACATGGCCGTGACCTGCTGGCGGTGTGGTCGTCAAGGTAGACAAGCCCATAGAAGCACTGCAGCTCCAGTGTTTGTGCTCTAGTCAGTGTCGATTTACCCTCCGAGGTATATTTGTTTGTTAGTTTGACGTCTTTGTTTGTTTTAAATCAGGCGGGCCGGGCGCGCCAGCTCGGTGCCACCGTTTACTGTGTGGGAGTAAAGGACTTCAATGAAACCCAGGTAAGTCAATCAATCAATAAACCGGTGGATGAATGAATCAATCAGTAGTACAAACAATAAGTTAATCATCCAGTTGCATTTGCTGGCAGCTCTCCACAATAGCGGACAGCAAGGACCATGTCTTCCCTGTGAATGACGGATTCCAGGCGCTGCAAGGCGTCATTGACTCGGTAAGAGCCTGAAGCACGACGCGTTACTGTCGCACTAACAAACATATTAATACGTCATCTACTCATCTACTAAGCCTTTACTGTTTGTCTTTTCCCCTATCAGATCCTGAAGAGATCATGCATTGAGATTCTGGCTGTGGAGCCGTCCAGCATCTGTGAAGGAGGTGATACCTCTGTTCATATTGTATCATCTTTAACTAGATGTAAACGTGCTACTTGAAGTCACAGTTGGACAGATTATTTAAATAAATCCAGACTGGTGGTGACGATGATACAGGCAAACAAACAAACTGCAAGTCTACTGCAAGCAAACATTAACGGTCAGTGTAATCCCCCTTCAGAATCCTTCCAGGTGGTGATCAGAGGAAACGGTTTCCTGCACGCCCGCGATGTGCAGAAAGTTCTCTGCAGCTTCCGCGTCAATGACACAGTTACACTGAGTAAGTACATGTTTCCATACAGTATATGTTTTCTATCTATCTATCTATCTATCTATCTATCTATCTATCTATCTATCTATCTATCTATCTATCTATCTATCTATCTATCTATCTATCTATCTATCTATCTATCTATCTATCTATCTATCTATCTATCTATCTATCAGATGGATCAGATATTATCCACACATTCCATCTGGAGGGAGGCCGGTGCTCCAGGACGTTAGATGGACAAGAACAGTTTTACTTGTTAAATATGTCTGCTAGTTAATTATTCCACATTTTCATTCCTCAGCATGGAACAGGATGTTGCATTGCGTAAGTGTTTGAGACAGGAAATGAAAAACAACCTTTAGATGCAACCCTTTCATTAAAGTTCAGTTTATTACTAGTGCATGAAAGTTATTGACGTGGGACATTCAGGAGAACGATGAGATAATACAATTAAAGGTACTTTTATTCAAACATTTTTGGAATGTCGTCCAACTATTAATAGACCAAAATGCAAAAGCATTTTTTTATTCCACTCAGCTGCCAAATAACATTGTGCAAGTTCATTTTTGGCCATTCGGACAGGGATGGGTCAGAGAGCTCCTAATGATTTCAATCCCTGTCTTTTCCCTAAAAAATGATCTTCTGCTGCTTTAAATCAGCTGGTGTGCGCTCAACACTTCTCAAATGTCTTAAAGAGAATGTGGATCTCATCAAGGACCAGCAGAGTCTTGCACACATTAGACACACACTCAGCCAGGATAAATAAACCACAACCCTCCTTATTTGCCTCATTTTCCATAAGGAGAGGAAGTCCAGGAATCTAGTAACAAAATGAATATCTTGAGGATTGAATCTCCAGAGAGTTTCGGGACTTGTAGAACCTATGAAACACTTTTCCTTTGCATCGCTTTTAACTTCTCTTTCAGCAGTTTGTACACAAACAACACACTTTTCTTGTCAGTGCATCAATGCATGTAGTTTCCATTAATGTGATCACGTTACATAATGTCACAAATTCTCAGTTAAGTCTCTTTGCACAGTGAAAAGACCTTTGGTGGTGAAAGATACTTACCTTCTGTGCCCGGCTCCTGTTTTGGAAAAAGAAGGGACGTAAGTCACTAAATCGATCTTCTTATCACTTGGTTTTATTTTCCTTTGTATTGAAGTCTTTAGTAAAACATTATAAGTAATTTGGTTGGCTGGTTCATCTTGCTTATTATGTTTATCCTGTTTGAACAAGTTATCATCCTTCAGTTGCCATTTCAGCATGTCCCAACACTCCTCATAGAAAACAATAAACAACAACAACTACCCACAAACAGAGAATCACATAATGTACAAGACGGAAAGAAAAGGAGAATCTTTGCTTCTAATCAAACCAAATCCTAAACATGGAACCTATTGTGCACGTTCATGGTCGATATACTGTACGAGGGAGCCTTGAGTTGTTCTTGAATGAAAATACTGGCAGTCAAAGAAAACTTTTAACAGCTTTTTTTATGCAGAATAATGAGAAACATTTGTTTAAGTTGTTTCAAATCAACCCTGTGAAATCCTGCAGTAAAACTGTTCCAAGTCTGGACAGTTTAATTGTGATGACAGATTGCTCTTGCTTTCATAATTTGAAACCCGGATAATTGCATTCTTACAATGAAATAATGAAATATGTGTAATATATTTCAAGCTGGAGGAGTGCTAATGATATCACACACTGTTAGGAAACGATCATTCTTGCCGTTAACGTTCTAACTTTCTCCACAGAGCTGCAACGCTCCACGTCAGCATGAACAATGGCCTGAGCTTCATATCGAGTTCTGTCACAATCACTGCCGTCGCTTGTGTAAGTACGAGAATAGAAAGATGAACTCGCGCGTGCTGAAACTGGTCTACTAATAGTATGGTAACATATCAGAAGCAACCAATACTCATCATGACCGATATTTGTTTCCCCTTTCAAGTCTGATGGGACGTATGTGGCCATCGCCCTGCTCATCCTGCTGCTCCTGTTCACCATCGCTCTGCTCTGGTGGTTCTGGCCTCTCTGCTGCACCGTGGTACGACAACTATCTTGATCCTCTCAGAGTAAAGGACACGCAGTGGCAATTAAAAGAATGAACTCTCAGAAAGTTCACATATTCTTGACGCATGTTTTTGCTCTGTAAACTGGGTGTGAATAATCCAGAGGGAACGATGCCTTGCAAACCTGCATGAAACAGATAGGATGTGATAAACTGTTGATTATATCATTTAGATAATTTTGTATTATGACACATTAATCATCCTTTCAGGCCTGCAGTACATATCTCTTTTACTCTTTGCAGGTCATTCACGAGCCGCCTCCTCCCATCATAGAAGACTTCTCTGTGAGCTGATTTATTTGTTCTTCAACTTCTAGTCCCCAAATTAACTGACATTGACATGGTACTTCTGTCATGATATGTGAGAGAATGTTCAACACTTTTGATCAAGCAACAACACAATCACTCCCATTAAAAGTCTTAACTACTCTTGCAAACATGAATGTTTGAAAAGGTTTCCGTCTTCTTTAGGATGATGAAGATGATTTTCAGAAGAAGAGGTGGCCCACAGTCGACGCCTCCTACTACGGAGGCCGAGGAGTCGGAGGCATCAAGAGAATGGAGGTAGAGAGAATTACACCCTGATAGCAAAGTGTGATAGGATCAATATGTAATGTTCCTCCTGTACAGAACCACCACACAGTCAACACAACAGCTGATGTGTGTGGAAATGTTGTCACAGGTACGTGAGACACTTTGGTAAGTGAGCAGCTACAAAGGGAGTCACTGCTTCAATGACATAGTTGCATTATTTCTAAATAATGTGAAAATAATTAATCACACATACAACTCAATGTTATTCTTGGAAACATTGAAATTGCAATCGCATTGCTTCTTTTGTTTGGACCAATTGTCCAGTGTGTTTTGTCTGACATAGAAGGTGAAGATAAGATCTCATGAAAGTCACGGAATAAACAAAAAGATCTTACTGTAACCACATAAATCTTGAAGCGTAAATCTGTTTACAGAGACAGATCTGTTTGGGGTGGCCACGCCCTTGGCCACACCCCTGAAATCTGATTGGCCACCCCAGGTGTCGCCCGATCTGAACTATGATTGGCTATGTGCTCACTGACAGGCGGGACTTAATTTGATCCGTCTGAGTGAAACAAAGTTTTGTGAATTACTGCTTTCTATTCTTTTACCTTTTGATTGATCGTGTGAAGCTTTTGATACACATAGTGTGATAATATTAAAAACAATGTTTGAGCTGTAGTAACAGGTTTGCTAGAGAAGCTGTCACCTTTGTTTGCTTATTACGACGATGCTAAGGCTAGCTTTGTAAATATGTCGTGTGTAGCTCTGTGGGCACGAGTGTGTCTGTTTTCCATACCTGCAAAGGTCAGCGCCCCACTTGGGCCACCTGGGTCATAAAACTCTGGACATGCCACTGGCTTGTGTTGAAGGATGGGAGTGAGATTGAACATTAAAAGTTCAGTCATGAAGCCAAGAGATTTGATCAGAAGACGCAGCCTGACGTCGGAGACCTGCTTCATGTGATCCCTGAGAGCAGAAGTCAGTTGGTAAGAGCCGAACCACAGAAATGAGACTGACGTGTCCACAGGTCAAGAAGGACCAGATGTGACATCTGTCTAAGAGAATGAAAGACAAGGAGACAGAAGTCACACTCTAAGTGCTTTACTGACTGGGATGACATTAACAGGAGTCTGTTCTTCCAAACAGAGTGATGGAAAATATGCACACCCTGTTTTATGTGCTTTGTCTGCCAAGTTAAGACCTTCATGGCTTTTCTGTGGCAGCTGCAAAGAAGTAAATCTGAGTGGTGAACCTTCAAGGTTGCTTTGACTTCACCCTTCACATGCCGGTTTATTTGCTTTAGCTTTTTTAAACGTGTCAAAGGGAAGCAAAGTGTGGATTCTGACATAAAGAGGTGAAGCAATCTACAGGGCTGTCATTGCAGACCTGCTGCCCCCATAATGTGACTCTTGCTGGATTTCGAGAGTTTACGTTCTTTCAAAAATAAGATCTGAAACTTTCTGAAAAATTCATTTTTCCTTTGGACTCTTGAGGACAAAAAACATATTCTGCTTCATTAGCCAAGACCTTAACATTTTATTGTGCAAAGCAAATTGATTATGTAACACATTGGACAACCCAACGTGCTTCACAGATAAAAAAAAAGAAAGAAAAACTGAGTGAAAACAGTGAAAGAAACAATAAAACATTTAATATTACAACTCTTATGTAGAAAATCAAGCCGAATGTTGTTAGTGTTGTCGTCAGTGGGTGCCACAACATGCTGACAGGTCCTGTATCTTTTTAGGTCCGTTGGGGAGATAAAGGCTCCACTGAGGAAGGAGCAAAGTTGGAAAAAGCTAAAAACGCTCGAGTTGTGATGCCTGAGCAGGAGTTTGATCCTCCGCTGTCACGACCGTACTACAACTTGCACAAACCCGTCCACCCTCAGAAGTGGTATTCTCCCATCAAGGTGCTTTATCTTGTCAATTAAATAATCACACGTGTTGTAATTCCGTTATTGCTGTCATGTGTTTTTCCATATTAACATGTCCAGTCTGACGTCTGCTTCAGAGGCTCTGAAACAATTTCCTGCAGTACATGTGAAAAGATAGAATGTATAGCGATATTTAATAACCTATTTTCAATGATCCTGGGAATAATGTGCTGCCAGGAAATAGTTAATAACCTGGTTTCCTATCCCATTAGTCAGCTGAATGGTCGGTAATATGAAGCAGACATGAACTGAGCTAACCCCGAAATATGGAATCTGTTGAGTGTGTGTTTTTCCTAACAAAACACATTCTTTGTTTATCAGTCTCTCCATCATTTAAAACTTCCTATGCATGAATCAAACAGACTTCTGGAGCAAAAAGGGGAGCGGATAAATATTTTCGTTACTGCAGCTGTTTGCTTGAAGTTAACTTTTTAAAGGACAGTTTATGCTGCACTCTTCGCGCCCTCTCCACTCGAGTTGAGTTAGCGTTCACATTGTTATCAGAGATCATTGTTATAACATGCTGCTCTTTCTTCCCATGTCGTCTGTCATCCTCTGCTAAAGGGCAAACTGGATGCTCTGTGTGTTTTCCTGAGAAGAGGCTACGACAGAGTTTCTGTCATGCGACCTCATCCTGGAGACAAGGTGAGACATTCACCAGGTGACCTGGAGGCGACGCTTGTGAGGAGGTCAGGGAGGGCGGCGTGTCATTCCTGCCGAGCAACACGATAGCCGCGAGTCAATGACATTAACACAATTTGAATTATTCGTCTTGTGGAGAAGAAACAGGATTGGGGAAAAGAAAGCATGACAGTAATAAGTAAATAATAAAAGCCGGCACCTCCAGGTAGCAGCGCCTGCAGCCAGTCAACCTGGAGATCACTCACAGGGTGGGACAACTGGACGATGGGGCGTGCGTTTGGGGGAAATAATAGAGTCCGCTATTCTGAAGCCGGCTGTAGGTTTGCGCCGTGTTTTGGCCTTCAGTGTCAATGTATCTGGAACATGAGGGAAGGTTGGCTCACCATCAAATCAAGCTGAAATCATATCTGCATTATAGATTATAGATTGACTCCAGTTCATCAAAAGACTGAACTTTAAAAAAGGTGTCATCACATAGTAAGTACGGTGAGTTCAAGGAAGCTCTCAAGGGGCATGAGAAGTAGACAAAGGTAAGTACAACTGTAGCGTTGTCTGGAGGAATGATCGTGTCTGCAGAAGTCATTAGGAGTAGATGCTGCCCGCCTCTTCCAGCTCCCAGCGTCAGCAGGAAAGCTGTTTTCTTCCATGACACTTACTAACAGAGGAATTTCCTCTTTCCATCTGTCGAAAGCTGCACTCCAACAAACCTGCCAGTCATTATGCCACAGTAGTTTTAGGAATTTACACTGCAGAAAAACACTGCTGTTGCTTTTCTTTACAGAACTTTTCCTGAAATATGTTACATTCATAAACTGCCGTGTTACTTTCTCTGCTTTACCAACATCTTATTCATTATTACAGGGCAAGTGCATTAACTTCACCCGGAGTAAATCCTACCCTGCTCCTCGCTACCCCATCTACAACCATCCCTCGACACCCATCTACACTTTGCCCCACAGCTACCAACGTCGGCCATCGGAGGACAGCCAACTCTTTCATTTGCCCCCCTCTCCAACTTCGACTCTCCCTCCTCTGCCGTCCACTCCTCCCCCGTCCTCCACACTACCTCACATGTACACACCACCTCCCAACAGAGACCTGCCCCCAGCCAACATGAGCCCCTTCTCTGCACCTCCTTCTCCGACCGGCTCTCTGCCACCTCCACCTTCTGGTCCGCCGCCTTGTAGAGCTCCACCTCCGTCACGCCCTCCTCCACGCCCTTGTCACGATGACTGATGATGCTGCCTTGATTGTTGGTACATCGTAAAACGTCGTCACGTTTAATCAGTGAAATTCAACAAGCTGCGTTGTCAGTGACTTTCATTCCAACAGGCTCTGTTGTTAAAACATTGAGTTCGCACGTATCGATGGTTTTTGCACAAACGTAAAATGCCAACGTTTTATGCTGGCGACTGAGTTTCTCGCGCCGGATGTGCCAGGAACTCTGAATAGGTAGTGTAGCAAGCGCAGCTTTGGCTATTGAATGCTATTTGAGCTAAGCGATGTATTCATTGTGTAAGATGTTTTCCTAATATTAAATCAGACCTACCGATTAAGCATTGTGATGTGCTGGTATTAACTTGCAATATAGTCTTCGCCTGATGAGAATCTTTACCTCTGAAACTAAACTTTAACTTCTAACAGTGAAGGAGGTAAATATGTAATAATAATCAAGAGTTTAAACCAAAGAATGTTTATGAAGATTGACAGCACGACTGCTCCCCAAAGGTCAAGCCAATGGATCTTGAAAGACTCCTGGGGGCTGGTTACAGTCCAGATCATAAACACCCCCCCCCCCCCCCCCCCCCCCCCCCCCCCTCTATTTATT
>CAAKHC010014590.1:54891-70351 GCA_901007825.1 Macroramphosus scolopax | reverse complement strand
AAACCCCCCCCCCCCCCCCACCCCCACCCCTCTATTTAGTTATTCGATGCTGTAAAAATGGGTCTCACCGAAGAATCGGTAGTCAAGGACTTCTGTTCGAAAGTGTACGTAAGAACATCAGGAGATGTAACACTAACTTTCCATAACAAATGAGTTGTTCTGCAGTGAACCAGGCAGGACCTCGACGCTGCAGCTCCAGACTCTGGTTCTGAATAATATGAGCGGCGCAGGACGGAACCATATCTGGGATACTCTGCCTTCCTTTTTTGCACAGTGTGAGGAAGCTCACACGCGTCATCCTCCTGCAGACAGTCCACGGCTTGAAATCCAGCGGCTCAGCAACTGCGTCATGTGTTTTATACTGTACATGCATTTCTGTATGTCAAGTGATGTCTCGGAAAATGTCTATTTTGTGAATGAATCACAAAAATATAATTATCCAACCACACACCCTGCTGCATTAGATGTCTGATTTTCATGTAAAATTACAGATTTTACAACAAGAAGTGACCTCACAATCTTTACAAGAGACCCATTAAGAGGCAGTAAGCTGAATGTTTTTAGACCTATTAAAGACCGACAATACAATAGAATTGAGAATATATTACAATCTTGACCACTTCTGTTGAAATCAATCCTGAAGTTAGAAACGGAACAAGCAGGACTTTTATCTTTAAAGCTTGAACAGAGCTCAAACGATTGTGTTCCATGTTTGGCAGTGAGTGAGGCCGACTGTCAGGAGCTATCTGAGGTTTATAGGACTGACAAACGTGACCTCTTAGTTACCTTATTCAGGCGCCAGAATGGCAGACGGTTTGAGTCTTGTGATCAAATGTCTTCATACCATCATATTGAGCACTAGATCAGTAAAAAGGTTGTTTTTCTACTTGACACAATGTTCACACAGTGTGTTCAGGTTGGGTTCTGTAAAACAGCCATGTTTCTCCTCACTTTATAAAGACACCTTTAGATCATCTTAGAAAACCTGATCCTCTGTTTCCCAGCTGGCACTACAACCCTGATGTGCATGTAGAATGTGACCG
Organism: Macroramphosus scolopax; assembly: GCA_901007825.1. Classification (NCBI taxonomy): domain Eukaryota; kingdom Metazoa; phylum Chordata; class Actinopteri; order Syngnathiformes; family Centriscidae; genus Macroramphosus; species Macroramphosus scolopax. The sequence continues at coordinate 69,308 of CAAKHC010014590.1, read as the reverse complement.
CATGAATAACAGGAAGTTTGAGCTTCAGGTGGTTAAGATGAGACCAGACTCATGACAAGTATTTCACTTTCACATCCTGGGATTATGCAACAAGCCTCGGAGCAGCCAGTCAGCAATTCCACTCGCATTTACCAAAATATATATCTTTTCCATGTGCAGTTTCAACTCATGTGGAAATGCTATCACAGACATTTGCAGTCCTGTGGGCTGTGAGCTCATGAAGGCATGTCTGAGGAAGCGGACAGAAGCAGACAGACAACTGCAGCAATAAAAGCAGAATCCAGCTATGATGCCATGGTGATCTGGAGGAGGTTTTTATTCAGCCCACTAGTTTCCAAGTCAACGAGCAAGCGGTTTAATTGTTTAAGTTAATGAGTATATTTGCTGTTGAAAGAGCACAGAAATAAATTGAGGCAGGAAGTAAACCCCAACACTGGAGGTATTGTTTGTCTATATTTAGGCTTTTATTCTGGCGGTTTCCACGTTTTGTACAAGCAAAGTTCACCTTTCTCTTCTGTCATCGTGAAAAAAAAGCTTTTATTTAAAAAAAAAAGAAGAACAAAACAAAACTTGTCTGAGAACAATTGGCAGCAGCACTAATGAAGCGTGCAACAACCACTTTACAGCTGTTTGGTTGATTCCCTCCATGTGTTTCACACTATTATAAACTTCCTGTTTGATCTTCCTCGACTGAGTTTCCGATCATCTGGCCTCTTTTTCTCCTGCAGTTGAAGTTTTATCGTGCAACGTCACCTCGTGTGCAAAGACTTGAAAATAACATCACAGCACGTAAACGTCCTTCATTTTAAATGTTTTTGATGTGATTGGCTGCACTTGGCTGATGGCACCTCAGCTGCACAAACAATGGCGACGACTGACGTCAGCCGCCAGTGATCCCTCCACGCAAACAGTATGCAGGTTTTTGAGCCAACGTGCAGCTTACACACTGCTTTTGTAATAAAGCCTCAGACGGAACTGTTTCCATTCACACACATGAATCCTGACGTGCCGGTGATGAGCTCACGACCTGGCTCTCCCTCCACTGTTTCCATGTGCTCTCCTCGTCCCCAAGTCAGGAAAATGAATCTCTTATAAATCTAAACTCACATACTTCACGTTTTGATGATTAAAAACAAGTGTATCCTCTTTCACGCCGGCTCAACTTACCCTTTTCTTCCCTAAAGGAAGGCTTAAACTGTAACTCTTGTTTTTGTGAGTTTATTTGGGGACTCAGAAAAGTACTCGTGAAAAAGCAGGGTTTTATTCTAATCCTTTTTTTCCATTTTACCTCTACATACAGGTTTAATCAATAACATGTGGGATTGATAGATAAAAGAACACGTTCAGTTTTTATTCCCTGACTCAGATTGTTAGGAATTTAATTTGACAAATATGACATCCTGCTATCTTTAAGATTTGGAAGAGAAGAACTCCCCATCCTCTTCAATTAAACCTCACGGAGTCGATCAGCAGAGCAGAGACGTGCACTGGCACCACTTTCTGGCCGCTTCAAAACCCTGCGGTACTGGAGGTATTTTCCTTTGCAAAGACTCTAAAAGGAGTTGAAATGGGAGGCAAAATTAAGATCTCAAGGCTATGAGACACGTGGAACCTCTGCAGGTGAACATTTACATGGTGCTGGCACATCTCTTCTAGCACCTAATTATCGCCTTTATCAGAGTCGACTTAAAGAAGACGGAGAAAAACAAGTTGACTCCAGACACAAACAGATTGAAACCCTGGATGGTGCAGGATGCTTCTTTATTCACAAATCTTTAATAAAATACAAAATTCAATTGTCACTGACAACCTTTAGGTAAGATATGTGAATGGAAAAATTGTAATGCATCAACAAAATACTGTTTGCAAAGGCAACACGTGACACCAGAGGTCCTTCGCCGCGCCGGGTTATAAAGCTAAATCAGGACATTCAACTTGTGAGCGTTATTGGAGATCCGACGGCTTTAAAGAGCAACATTCTTCTATGTCATTAACACCTCTTAGGATTACTGTATGTCACTGCATTCCAACCACAGGCATGTTTCATTAGAAGTACCAAGACAAACAACAGAAAGAATAAAAAAAACCCTTTTAAAGACGATTATAATGTCCTAAAACAGAGAAGTTGGTGCTAAAATGCAACTTGTGAATAATTCTATAAAAGTCAAGCGTGAAATCGTTTCAGTCCCTTCAAATCTGTACGTGCTGCGATCTTTTTGCATAATCGTGAAAATACTAGATGTAGTAGAAGTGCAACTCTCCACCTAAATACATTAAAATGAATTTTCACCTCACTACGTTTAAAAATCTTTGGATTTCTAAGATGTGCAGCTCACTGAAGGTTTGGTATCTTTTGCAGCACTGATACTGAATATGAACAACCACTATGCTATTATGATATTCAAAAGGCACAATCCGTGGTTGAATGTAAACGAGAAGGTAAATCACTCTAAAGCAACGTTAGAGCCCAAAATCAATATCAAACAAACTGAAAAGCCACTTTACGGATGAGCTTTCTGATATGATCACATATGTGTTTAAAGTTTGTGACGATTTTAATAAAACAGGTAAATATTTCCAGTTCTGATTATCAAGAAATATGAACATGTTTAAATAAAATGGCATGGTCCAAAGAAACGCAGCCTCGAATAAAAAGCCCTTTTAATATCCTTAATTCAGTTTTGATCCTCCCTCTTGTTGAGATGTTGCACCATTGTGCTCAGTCTTAAAGCAAATCAGATGACTGAGGTAGAAGTTTAACCAACGATATAATTGGTAAAAGGAGAATTCATGTCATGTGTGAAACTACATTAGAAGTTTGGGTTATGATGCGACTGATCTACAAGATGATTTTTAAAGAGATTACAATGAAGGTTTCTGCTGAGGGCCTCTCGGCTGGAAAGGTGCTGCAGTGAACGGGTCCTCCACAGCTCTTCCCCCTATTGTCCAGGAGTGCAGAGGCCCCACTGCTACCGAGCCCACCGCGGCCCGCTGACCGACCCTGGAGACGACCCGGTGCACCGCCACCGGCTGCTGGGGCAGAGGCATCTCCGTGTGCAGATGAGGGGCCCTCATTCCAAGAGACTGAGGAGAATGAAGAGGTGACACTGGGACCAGGTGACACTTCTCACTGGTTTGCATCGGCTGTGTACCAGACTTGACCATGGAGGTGCATGTAGGAAAGGCTTTGGTGGTTTCCTTCTTCTTTCCAAATGGTGCCCGGAGAAAAACATCAGATGGTTCGGTAGGTTGAGAAGAAAAGGAGGAGCTGCTGAGTGCCATCTTGTTCTCTTGTCCTGGCGTTTTGAAAGGTGCCAGCTGGAAGACGTCCGGTGTAACTGGGCTGTTTGGGGGCTGCTGGTCGACAGGTATGAACTGCAGGCTGGTGGAGGGTACTGCATGTTGTTGCACGCTCCTCTCATCTGATTCAGACAAGTGTTTAGTAAAGACACATGCAGTGCTGCTCTGCTGCGTCCTCAGCCGTTCTTTGTCCTCAGTGTCCTGCACAGACGCAACAGTCCCAACGGCTGGCGGTCTGTGACTGTCCAGCTCCCTCTGCAGGTCTGTACGTGGAAGAGATGGGAGACACATCAGACGTACAGATACACGTTCAAGAGCTCAGCTTACCTTGTGATAGACTTGAAATGTCCTTTTTGGATTGTTACATACTGTATAAATGCATCTTCTTCTATCAGTAAGCAGTGTTTGTCTGGACAGGATGGATGTTGGGTGTTAAATGTCTGTTTCGTTCATCCGTCAGCTCAGAAGAGAGAAAATGAAGTGTCATCAATACCTTTTTTCACAAGGATCTATTCAATTTGGTTATTGAACAATTGAAATGAACAATTACATCCTTTAAGAATGAAGATGTGGAAACACAAGAATGGACTGGAACTTAAATGGCGCCGGTGTTCGGTCTTACCTGATGGAATTAACCTGCTATCAAAGCAAAGTCCAACTCTCATTAGTGCATTATACAGTTCATCGTACGCACCTACATGATGCATCTCGAATTAACTCAACATGAATTAAGTCCTTAAACTCCCGCCGACGTTCATGTGGACATATTGTCATACAAGTCTGATGAGAAACAAACTGTAAAGTTCCCCTTCAGAATGATCAACTTTTAATCTTTTGTGTTTTATCCATAAAATAAATATTTGATAAACTACATTAAAGTGCCTTAAAATCATATTTATTTAGGTCTGCAACGAACGATTATTTTCATCGTTATTAAATCAATTAAATCTGAAAATATTTTAATTAATCAATTTATCATATTGGTAGAAAATGTTTTCAAATAAAGTCTGACCAGCAACCAAACAGTTTTTATTTAAGGACATAAAAATGTTGGGTTAGCAAGTCATTCTTTATATTCGGGAAGCTTCAACCAATAAATGTTTGAAATTCTCTTATAATCAATCGATTGGCTGCTGATCGTCTAATCGATTGATCGACCAATTCTTTCAAGAAGACTGACTATGTCTGAAGCAAAGTTGCTGAAAAGACTCGTCTTGTTACGTAAACCTTTAAATATTCTTCCTCTTACTTAAAGCAACATGTTTCCAGTCCAGGAGGGCTCACAGGCTCAATCCAACTAAACTTAAGAATTCGGTCAAAAAATATAAATTAAAATTCTACATAACAGTTTAAATCTTCTTATGACAGAAGATAAACTTTTAATTAATACCCAACACATTGACATTCACATTTGTATTTTATTTGCCATCCCGTTATAATTCTTTAATTATCTCACAAAAATAGAAGGAGCACACGATACCACAGCTCTGACGCAGGTTTGGGTCGTAAACACAAGAGGCTTCTTAAAACACGTAAATAGTATCAGATCGTTGACAGATTCCAACAAACAGAGAAAACGAGGGGCTTCTGTTTCACATCTACGACTAATCTCGCTGCCTGCTTGGCTTTACCGACTACAACAGCACGCCGACGGCTACAGGAGAAGCTTGGGAGTTGCATAGGTTCCTGAACAACGGATGATAAACACATAAGCCTTCAGTTGCACATGCACCACCGGCAGTACGCATGTCCACAGACACTGCTGCTATTAAGACAGCTTCCTATGTTACGTTCATTTACTTGGACCAAAATAATATATTCCAACTTTTTAAAACGTGTGTGTCAGTTGTGCTCAAAATGCTCTTTCGATTATTGAAGCAAATAACTATTTCCATCAAATACCTGCTGCTGTCACTATTCTCAGAGTCTGGATTGTGAGCTGATGGGAGGAGTTTATTTAAAACGATTCCTATTTTAAATCACCTCAGGGACGTTACCTGTGTGTCAGTGGAAGAAAGATTAAAGACATTAATTAAAAGTTCCTGATTCCAGAATTTAGAATTTCTGCATGCTGTGCTATGAATGCAATTTTAGAATCACCTCCTAATTTGGTCCTCTAACTGTCGTCATGGGAAGCAAAACAGAAAAATGTGTCTGAACTGTAAGACAGAGGAAAACTCTTCACCTATGACAACAGACAGGTTGTCTGGCGGTTCCACCGCCGGGAAGTTTATAGTAATAAACACTCTTCCAGAGGAGAGGGAGGCCGGGGAGAAGGAAACCGATATGTCTCCAACCGTCGGAGAGAGAGCGGCGCAGCTCTTACTACCTGAGAGAATTTAGGGGGGCCTGTGCTTTCAGAAGAGTTTTTAATGACGTTACCGTCGCCACATTTGCAGCAAACAACAACAACACAAGTAGGCTACTGTACTGTACACATCCAACAATTCGGACTCCACACACACATACATACTTATCATAACACTGTTTACCAACACACACGAACGAAACATTCGACAACACTGCCATGCTTTTTGATATGAACTCTGTGATCACCGATATCCGTAAAGCAAAACTTTACAAAGCACAATTTGGGGAAAAGTTCTAGTTTTGCAGCGACTACGAGATGAAACAGGACTCCCACTTACCCCTGAAAACCTTTTGGAATAAAAATATAACCCTTCATCAGTCCATGTAAATGCACATACACTTTTTTACAGAGGAAGAGGACATGGGATTAATTAGCCTAATCTCCAGGTTGCACAAAGACTTGGATTATCCGATATACATTTGAATGTACTGACAGTTACGGAGTAGATAGAACCAAGAAAAAAAAAAACTTTCCCAACACACAATTCCACAAAGAGGAATGAAATATTTATAAATTCTTCAATATTATTCAGGTGATTATGTTGTTAAGAATCATAGATATTTTCTTATTATAGCAGACTAATATTTATTTTCTTACATTCATTCTCTAACACTCTATTCATATTAACATTTATCAACAGGGAAACAATGTAATATTCACAAATAAAACAATATGTTTTCCACAAGTAAAGCTTTATGACAGAGACTTCATATATACATGGGAATAATATTAATAATTCTATAGTCTGGATTAGAGACCGCGGGGCTGCAGACGTCTATGTACATAAATGACACGCAGGTAGATGACAGGAATGTAGGAAGGATTGCACAAAGTGGAATGAACGTGTGTGATGATATGACACAAGTCTGAGCGGGAAAGAAAATCAATATTTAAATGCTATATTGGACTGTAACCTGAACTCTCTATAAAGAAGCTAGTGTTCTATTTTTCTATAAGTGTATAAACAGATACACTATATTGATTTCATGCATTTTCTATTGATATGGCACACTGCTTTGTCATTTAACTGAACAACGAACTATTCAAAGAAAAAGCTGAGAGAGAAAATGAATAACGGCTCCTCATGTTAACAGCACAGATTGTGCAGAGGACCTTTACTCCATGAACGGTTGGACACAAACTGTTGCAGTGATTTCGCTGAAGTTCTAGTTCAGCCGACACACTCTCTGACCTGGTGTTGAATTACGGATTATTTCACGGCACTTCACCGTTTTCTGTTCCGTCTGCTCGGGAGAACTTTTAGTCTCCCGACGGGACACTAAGCAGGAGATGTGGTTCAAGTTGTTACGCTCTCAGATTCCACCTCATTATTTCAAGTGAATTTATAGCAGCGTTTATGCGTTATAGATATACCATCCGACAGCCCTGACGGAGGGCAAATTTCTCCAACTGTGCAAATCAGTATGCGTAAAAGTTGAAAGACGTTTCCCTTTAACTGAACAAACAGAACATCTTTCGATCGTTTCACTTCAAAGTCCAACTGAAATCACATACAATCGTCCCTCTTCGCAGTCAAAATAATAACAACATGCTTATTTAGTTTAAACATATTGATAAGTCCAGTTTTGGATGACGATATTGAAGAACTATTGAAAAGTAATGCTCCTCTTTGTGTCTCTGGAGGGACGTGGAGACTGAGTGAGGTGACATTTGCAAATATGTTTACATGCAGTTCAGCTGCTGATTAGCCTTGTAGCCTGGAGACGGATGTTAGCGAGGTGTTTTTCCCTTGAGTAGGTTAGCTGGTGGCTCGTTGAATAAGCTAAGGTGCAGGACAACACGTGTGTTCATGCTTCAACATTAGGAGGAGAGTTTAGCGGGAAAGCTAATGCAGAGTGTTGTTCAGAGTGTTGTGTTACGTAGCAGCTTCTGCCTGGCTCAGTGTGACGGTCAGCGCTGCCGATAATAACATCACGTTATTGCTTTATGATTGGTTGGATTTTCTGTATCGGACAAAGGTCTCCAGCTATGGAGGTGAATGACAGAACAACAGGGAGAGCCATGAAACAAGTGAATCTACTACAGATATTTCTATTTCATTCTGAATTTGTATCAAAGGAAAACACGGGACTAGTCCTTTACGGAACCAATATGTAAGTTGTAAACGTAAAAGTGCTTTTTGATTTCAGTTGGACTTAAGCATGTGCAAATAAATCTGGGGAGGAGAATTTGAAAAAAGGCAAACAACGACAAATTCACTTGTGCACAATAATAACTACAACCACTTATAACTATGCCTATTGTACATTACAACAATGATCTTCTACTCAAAGGTTAATCTTTAGAGAGGACGATGTTAGTGGAAGGTGTTAGCCAGTGGACGATACATGACGTGTAGAGGCTACGACAAAGAGGAAATGTGAGTGAAAGGCTGAGAGATGAGAGGTGAATAGAAGCCAGATAATGCAATTAACAAGGCGGGCAGGGCAGGAATGATGAAGCAGTGAACGGCAGAGGACGTTTCTACTGTACGAACTAGAATGCAGATGACAGCCAGGGGTGCAGGGAGCTAGCTATGACAACAGCGTTGATTCCTGTTATGCTATGCCACGCTATAATCCAGTGTTACAGCTTCTACGGGGGCCGTCTACAAGTCGATGAGCTGGTCCACAATCAGCAGGGAGCGGGCCAAGCTGGGCAGGCTGGATTCAGAGCCGCCACTGTTACTGCGCGAGTGGCCACCTGAAACTGGCCGGAGAGACAGGGGAAGGCAGGGGAGATAAATACAGGCAAAAGGTGGGGGAGGGAAGCAGAGGAGCAGGAGTCACAACACGCAAGTCAAGGAGGGGGTGAGAGGTCGAGAACGGAAGAGAGAAAGAGAGGGCAGAATTTACCCATTTACTGTTTTTTTAAATCCTTAACTGAAGTTGTAAAAATAGTGCAGGCACCTGATCCTGTTACCAGTACAATGATTTCATAAATGAGCATGCAACTTGTTGGAGAGTCTGGTGAAGGGGAGCTGTATCCTGTACCGGACCATTAGAAATAAATCTCATTACATTTAAATAAAACCAAATAAACAGGTCTCAAATTGGTCTATGAATCCTTAAAAAAAAAACAACCAGACCAACCTGCAGAGGCTTACCTTGGGAATTCTTTCGTCCTGTAACTGGAATAGGATCAAACTCGTCCTCCAAGCCGGCCTCTGCACTGGCTTGTTGGGGTTCAAAGTCTGAGATCAGGAGATCTGCAGGGCATCAAAGACATGGGGTCCGCTGTTGTTATGCATGTATGAACAGGGGAATTTGATTGTGTGTGTGTGTGTGTGTGTGTTTACACCTTCCATTTGAAAGACACCACAGAGTCAAATGAGGCAGACAGAAAGCAGACCAATAATATCTAGGTTAAAGGAGATCAGCACCAAGTCACCTAGAGAACTCTTGCATATTCATATTGTTGGCGGCCTGTTGCGTGTTCTACAGAGGTTCATTTTTTCTAAGGCTATCAGGGAAGAAAGCGTGTAGAACTTGGCTAGCAGCCAGCCTCCATATCGCTAGCAGGTCTCTGTATCTCCTGTTTCCTGCTTTGCCAATACTAACATTACTGATCCTGGATAACCAGTATCAGGAATTATCACCCACCTCTGTTAACACCACTTAGGAGATAACGCTGAATAACCTCCGCTCGTAGCTGGAAAGCCTCTTATACTAGTAATAGTTTTATAACCCCTAACAAAAACCGTTTGTCCCCCTAATGACTGGCTGATGATGGACTGAAACTATACAGAAGGCCCATTCACATGTTGATGAGTCTCTGCATGTATTAGAGCTTTGCAGAAATAATTTACATGACATACAGGAACAATCCTACAGGGGCATAAAGGCTGTTTGATAAGGTTTTATGATGGGGGGAGAGCAGCAGCCATTAGGACCGTGCAGCTGGTGTGCACACAGTTGGGCTCTGATTCAGAGTTGGCATCGCTTCCATTCACCAGCAAAGAACCAGCAGTCAAACTACAGCTGTGTGGACGCAGTGCAGACTTACACATTCAAGAAACACTTTGCTATTTATATTTCTGTACAGACATTTAAACACCGGGACACTGAAACATCACCAGCACGGGATCGGGGAATGTAAATGTAAGTTTGCTTTTGAAGTGTTCCCCCTCCAGGCTGAGCCAACGCACACCTGTCATGTGTTCACCATCATCACGTTATATATTAAATTAAATATAATTAAATAGATTATATTTAATCTATTATATCCTGGGACTATATAACCCAGGATTCATTCCCCTGCCGTACATTGGTGACCGTTGAATACTACTAACCTGTTTTAGGTGGTGCAGGGTCTCCAGACAACAGACTGAAGTCATCCAAAGCAGAAGCAGCGGAGGTGGGGGCAGAAGAAGCAGAGGAGGTGGTACTGCTCCCTGCTAGAGGGGCGGACGGACCAGAGATCAGAGAGCAGCCCAGGAGAGAGTCGTCTGCAGTGAGGGGGTCTGGGCCAGACCAAGACAAGGCAAGAAAAAAATGTCCGGTTTAAAGTGAAAACACAAATATATGTTGGATTGATTTCACACTGTGAGTTTCTGTGTGTGTGTGTGTGTGTGTCCTAAAGATACCGACCGTAGCAGGAACCACACACACCTTTTGCAGTCTCTTCCACCGAGCCACCGAACGGATCAGACAATGACAAAAGGTCGGGAAGAATGAGCGAAGACGTGTCCGGAGATTTTAGTCCTTCAATCAGCTTCTCTAAAGGCCGATGAAGAATTGGAGATAAAGAATTAAATAGTGATCAGTATTGCCAGCATATCAACGGACGGATTAATAAAGTTTTCTCTATGTTCATCGCTTGTTGACAAACTGTTGCCTTCAAAGAATTGAATGAATTAAATTTCTTCCACACATGGATGATTCAGGATCTTGTGAAATAAATCATGGAGTTCATAAAACAAGTGACAAACAGACCAAACGACTGTGTGTTGTTGGTTTACCTGGCGCATCCAGCAGTTCCAGGGTATGGAAAGGATCGGGGACAGCCAGCAGCGGCGCTCCTGAGTCCACATCAAGAATGGACGATTGTCTCTCAACTGAGAGAGAGAGACAGCAAAAATGTCAAACAGCAGAGATTTATAGTTCCAGTTATGAAGCCTAAAAATTGAAGGTGTTTTGAATCCGTCAGAGTTTAATTGTGTAGATTCCAGACTGTTACTAAAGTTAAGAAAAATAACTTTATACAACATTAATGAGGAAATGTGACATACTGGTGTCTTCTGGTACATTTTCCACAGTTAAGGCCTGCAAGCCTGGTATCAACTCTTCACAGGGTGTCTCAGATTCTGAGAGGAGGTCTGCTAGTAAAAAGAGCCCCCCCTCCCCTCAATTACTGTTTACATTGGATATTCAAAGTGCAACACACACATGCATGCACAAACTTTACCATTTGCTTTCTTGTCCTCAGTTTTGAACTCCTCCGTAGTGAGGTTGCAGAAGCTGTCATCATCAAATGGGTTCCACGCAGGCTGTGTAGGGCTGGCGCCGTCAGAAGCAGAAACAGTGGGTTCTGCCTTGCTTTGGTCCTCGACTCGATCATCAGCATCAAGCTTAACAGGCTGGACGATGACTGGTTGAGATGTAAGCGATCTAGGGAGACGATGAAAGTATTATAAATAAGAAAAAAAAAACCATGAAAATACCTGAATTTGAACTATTCTGGATGACTGTAACAAATATAAAGACTATATGTTCTATGTTAGGTGTGGAACTTACTGGTTAAAGGCTGCTTCTCCATTTGCTCCTTGAACCTGCTGCGGGGAATCACCCACTGGAGCTCCAGCAACGGTGCTCATGGTTGCATCACTTGTGATACATTTGTTCCCTTCCTCCTCAGTTGTCTTTGGAGAAGCAATTGGAGTCTGATCAAGAGAAACATAGTCATAAGGACATAAGAGAACCAAAGATAAACACAGCACAAAGAGGGCTGGAAAGACTAGAAGACCAGAACCAAAAATGGAGGTTTCATCTTATACAAGCTTCACAATGATGCTGGAGGGAGAGCAGCAGGACACTTACTGTCTCAGCTGCTTTTTGGCTGATCTCAGTGGAAGTGGGCGGAGCCTGGGCGACTAATGGCTGAGTTTTCTGGGGCTGCAGAACAGGCTGCTGATCAGACGGCTGAACCGTGGCCGGTTTGCTGGGTGAAGTCTGAGCCGCTGGCTGCTGAGCCTGAGCTGTCTGCTTGCGTCGAGTCGGGCGCTGAGGTGGAGCTGGGCTGGATGGACTCTGCACTTCCTGCTGGGAGGTGGCGCCGACAACAGAGGGAGCTGTGGTCTGTTGCTGAACGTTCGGCTGTGCTTGGGCTTGTGGTTGGATGTCAGCCTTGGTCACCGGTGACACTACCGCTGCTGCTGCTGCTGCAGTCTCTGCTCCTGTGGCCGAGGCAGGCTGCACAGAAGATCACATGAAGGCAAATGAAGGACAAGAACCTGAGAGCTGCAGGTCATGGTTACATCTTGGTATTGCTTGGCAATGGTAGAGAATCAACAATAAGGTATTAAAAACACGTTTTTCTCTTGATAAATTACTTAACTTACTAAATTAATTAACCTTTGCTTGATTCAGCAGCAGTGTGGAGACCTGCAGTTTCTAGGAAGGCCCACCCTGACACATCACAACATGCATTCAACTTTAATGAAGATGTTCGCTTTTGCCATCTGTGCTTTTCACATCCATACACATATTGAAAGAGATTCACTGACAAAGGAGCTTTCTGAAGCTTGTCTGTTCGGGGAAATGTATCAGCATATACCTGCTTCTGCGCAGCTGCAGCCTGATTGTTTAGCGGCTGGATGAGCGGTGGAGCTGAGGTCTGCACCCTCTGTGACTGAAGAGCTGCAGCTGGCTGAGACAGGTTCAGGCTGACTCCTGCGGGATGTCAGAGTGAAAATAGACTGCATTTTATCAAGAGCATGAAATGTACACAGATGTGGATAAATGTAAATATTTAGCAACTTAAATTTCAAATAAATCTTAAACAATATTTATTAATGCGGATAAGAGTTGATAATGTGAAAGTCAAAGTGATGTATATCCTGACTTAGCTGCATTTCAGAGTAAAAGCCTGGAGTAACTCATTTCATAATCTCTTTGGACTTGTGTTAAGATTGCTTTAATTTGCACGAGTCTTGACCTGCATACTTGATCCGTTCCTGTGGAGAATTACAAAATTCAAAGTGTGCCGAAAGGATTAGAGGGATCCCTGTATTTATGCACATCTTTATTCATAAGCTTGTTTTTTTTCTTCCTGTGATGGACAGACTGATGACGTACCCACAGGCTGAGCTGCACCTCCAGGGAGATTAGCTCGCTTGCGAGGGGTGAGAGCAGCAGGCTGGATGGGTAGAATGCCAGCAGCAGGCTGGGTATGGGCTGCTTTGGGTCTCTGGCGAGGGGTGATGGAGGTTTCAGTCGTGGGAATTGGATCTGTCAGTCTGACCACAGAGGGAGGATATTAGCCTATTTGTTAATCATGGCAAAGAGCAGCTACGTAATTATGTGAATGGCTTATGAGTATATTACTGTATTTAAGAAAGGACATTGCTTATTAATGAACAAGACCACTTGGGTCCATCATGTAAATGCGCCAGATTTAGCCATACACACAATTTCCATCTGCAATCCCTCGCGTTGATGTTTAACTCAAAAACTTTTAAAGAAACAGATAAAAGCACATAAGCAAAAATAAAAGAACATGAATACAAATAAAAGCAGATAAGCATATTAGATTACCTATATATACACCTATAGAATCATTGATTACCTGGGTTTTGTCTGGCTCTTCTTTGCTGCAGCTGCCTCACTCGCTTTGACTGGCTCAGGAAGTTTAGATGGAATTGCAGAATTCTGTATTATGGAAAAAAATGAAATCTTTTAAAAACACCTATCCTGGATTTCCACAACAACATCAGTGACAACAATCTATTGTAAATCTACAATATTACGATGGCTAATATGTAGTTTTGACTGAATGCAACCAATTAATTAGTGCCTTTCATAGCATGAAACCTGAGAAGTCTGTTTATGTAGGTCAGGCACAGAACCGTAAGATTCCAATGACTGCGTCAAGAAAATAATTTCCTCATGAAAGATAGCCAGGAAAATCCAAATATTTTAGCTGACCGGGTGCTGAGACGGACTGACCTTCACATTCTGAACAGGGCAAGTCCGCTGAGCTAGTTTGAAGGAGAAGTAGGAGGTCTGGTAGATATCAGGTCTCTTGTCTGGTTCTGGCTCCAGCATGTACCCTGAAATACACCATGCAGAGCAAAAAGTGTGAGACTCAAAGAGTGGAGTGTTACGAAAGCCATTCAGTAGACATTCTTCTGTAAACAACTACTGCATGCCAAAATGTGATGTTGAAAACATTTATGTTTTTAGAAGGACTAACGAATGAGGCAGTGAAGATCATAAGAGTAGCGGGAGTTATCTGGAATGGTGAAACTGCCATCACAGATGGCCACCTGGCTTTCACCAAAGGGCAGAGTGAAGAAGCACAACTTGTACAGCAAACAGCCCAGCGCCTGGAGGAAACAATCAACATGCGTACACCGTCACACCAAACACAAACAAAGAGGAGAGGAGAGGAGAGGAGAGGAGAGGAGAGGAGAGGAGAGGAGAGGACAGGAGAGGAGAGGAGAGGAGAGGAGAAGAAGAGAGGAGAGAGGAGAAGAAGAGCGGTGAGAGTAGAAGAGAGTAGAAGAAGAGCGGTGAGGAAGAAGAAG